>JAQGBH010003542.1:0-19543 GCA_034698265.1 Sminthurinus aureus
AATTGGTCTCATTTGGCAAATGTTAGAAAACAAAGTCAAATATGTTTTCTTAACAAATCAGTGATCAAGAACAGATACAACTCCAAAAAATTGTTTAAAAATCCCCTGAAGGTTGGAATTTGTAACTAAAGGGATCTGTGATTTTTTTCACATTACTTGTGTCTTGAGTAGTGTGTACTATGGATGATGTAATTGGTAATTGGTAATATAATACGAATTATAAAATGTATTATTTATTGCAAATTGAACAATTTACTCGGAATTATCTAGAATCTAAACAAACTAATAGTATAATGTCCGACCAAGGGGAAGGACAGATCGATATCAAATATCAACCACCTTCTCTGACAAAACTCAAAGCTTCAAACTCAAAACTCCAAACTCAAAAGAGGTAGTTTACGCTGACAAAAATCAGTAGTCAATTGTCAATATCTGTAGCCTTGAATGTTGAATATGTTGTCAATGGGAAATCAAAAATGAGTTTTATCCCAAATTTCATACTTGACAGCTCATAATTCCAGTTTTTTGTACTAGTTTTTTTTCTTGTTTTCTCTAGCGAGACCAAAAAAATACTTTTTGTATATTGCATATATTACTGTTGATTTTCTATACATTTTGTACCAAAATTTAGCCCTTCTTTTGCTATACAGTTTACAACTCGTGCTTCCTTTTTGGTTCACTCGTTCTAAGTTCACCCATGCGACACAATGTACAATGTACAAATACATATGAATCAATTCAAGCCAACTGGACACTAGAATTATTTGGAACTTTGGAATTTAAACAGTCCACGCTACACCACACCCCGTCTCATAAATAATGAATAACAAAATGATGGTGAATTTGAAAGGCTGGAAAAATATTTCATTTGTGTCAAAATATCAAGCATATTGTCATATTTATCATATTTACTGGTGATTTAATTCAGTTGAAAGCCTGTGTGTGGATTCATTTTTCAAACCTAGTATAAAGTAGAAACCTCATGGATTATAGATGCATCAAGTAGGATATAGGATATTTTCCCTAGTTTATTTAATACTTAAAATATGTAGGGTGTAGAATGTGGATGATTCGGATTGAAACTGCAGAATAAAGAGTGAATTGGATATTATTATTATGGAAACTGGAAGCTGGAAACTGGACTAAAGAATGGGGAATATTTACACCAACTGCATGAATAGACAAGGATGTGACAATGATATTGTAGGATTTCAAATGCAGCAGAGGAGAGTCCTCAATAAATAAACCAGACCAAACCAAATAAATGGACATTTAAACAAGATGGAATAACCAAAACCATAAGCCGGAATGGACTGGGAAAAGTACAAAGTATAAAAGTACAAAAGGACGAGAGTACAAATAAACGTAAGATTTATCGAGTGACGGCTACATCATGCGAGAGAAAGAAGGGACAAGTTTCATTCCACTCTATTTCAAATCTCAACGCGCTCACATATATTTCACTCTATTTCAATATTCAATACACATTTTGGTTTTTGGTGCTTCCAACTGCGGCCGTTCTTGTGGTATGATGATGCTCCTACAAAATACAAGTGCAGAAGAGAGAAAGTACTCAAAAGTCACCAGACGCCATATGGGTCTGTTACAAAATTGAAACATCTCATAGCTCACACTAGACACTAGATACTTTAGAGAAAATTCACAGATGATGACACAGGACACTAAACTCTAAACTCTAAACCCTCCGACTACTATAAAATGCACAATGCACAATGTACAATTTACAATGCATGATGAAAATATATTTATACTTATGTTTTACGCCCACTGAAAAATCGGGCTGAATTGCTTCTTAATATTTAATATTAATATGGCTTTTTGGGACTGGGATTGAAAATTGAAACATGATGAGGGAAAAAATTGATAAGGATTTGTGTTTTGTGCTTAGCACTTACCATCCGAGCATCGGCGGACTTGTGATGACGATGGCTGCAACCCAAACACATGAGATCATAGACAAAGCTAATCTTTTGGATCTTCGTCTTCTGGAGTAGGCGAGCGGCCGAGTGATTGCCAAATAACGATCTATACTGATGGCACAAAGACTGAGAATGGATGCGGTGCAGAGAAGGATATCCAACGAGATCCAAAAATCACAAAGATGCTTTCCAAATATCCATTTGTTATCTGAAGAGGGAAACGGATTAAATTCAAATTATTCATCCAACCTCGTACAAAAACGTCAAAATACAATATGGCATTTGGGATGCACTCTACATCCTATAGCCTTAGACTTTTTTATACAAGTAGTTTTTACGATGCGAAGCAGAGTATTGTTTTCCTCGTGTCCGGTTGCATGTCTCTGCACATGCCCATCTAGCGGATAAATTTTGAACTAGTCAGCGCCCTCTAGCGGGAAAATGTTAAACTAGTCAGCGCCCTCTAGCGGAAAACTAGTGGACAAGTTTAGTATGTGCAGAATTTGTATAAACTGCAAGGCAATATTTCTGTAACGGTAGACAGACACGATGTCAAATCCTTATACTCTGCTTCGCATCGTAAGCCTCACGAAGTGAGGATTTTTGACTGTATTATATTATGTAACTTACTGAGAAAAAATAGAGCAACTTTTAGTGGCATCACAAACATTCCCACAAGCCAGTCAGCTGATTGTTAGAAATGTCAAATTACAAAAAAATCAAGTCATGTTAGTTTGAAATTTGTGTCATTCAATGCAATTCAATTCATATTATATGTTTTGATAGAAATCAAAGTCTAGTTTTTGTTTCAAAGTTTTTCACTTTTCAGTCTTACCGACAGCAAGTGACATGACAAAACAGTTTGTGACGGTTCGTAAACGACGAGTGGTTGTCACAGCTGCGATGACCAAAGTGTTGCCAATCTGTAGACAAGAATAAAAATAAAATTGAATTTCTGTTGGCAGTTGGCAGTTGTCAGTTGTCATCTTTTCAAAAGGAGAGACGATGAAAAACAAAGAGGAGAAAGGAAAGTGGGGAAAAATATGAACGTGACATGGGTTTAAAAACTGGCGGGAGTTAATAAATTCCTTGTTTCTAAATAGTTTATAAAGGTTCACGTTGTACAGTTTAAGTTAAAATATTTATAACAAGCCTCAAAAGCATTAAGTCTCAAGTCATAAAAACAAAAATTCAAGAGGGGAAAACCGGAATGACATAACCGGAATTTGACTTTGACAAGTAAACTTTCCCGTGAATAAACTACAGGGAGAAAGTGAAAGGGAAAGAGAAAGTAAGTGAAATTACATTGTACATAAAACATAATGCTCATCCAAATTTGCAGTGTCACAAGTCTCAAGTCTCAAGTCACGAGTCAGAATGACACAGATAAGATTTATTATTAACTTACGACAGTGCCGGCGATGACGGAGCAGAAGAGAGTAACCATCGCCCAATCCCAAAATCTGAGGGCATCATCAACTTGGCCTGTGTCAGCACAATCAACGTCTGAGCCATTTAGGCTACAATTACTCGAGTTTGGAAGTAGGTGACTAGAGTTGATAAGGAAGAAGGTGTTTGTGTTTCCAACTCCAATTCCACTGGATTCCAAGTCACCTTGAAGTGGGAAACTGGGAAAATTCGGCATTTCATCCTGGAGCACAAGATCCATCAGTAATTCACTTCCACTTTCACTCTCACTCACACTTACCACTGCAGAGGGGTAAGTGATTCTAGCACTGTAACTCTGATTCCTAAAACTACTCATTATTATTGATCACAACCAGAAAAAACCAAAAATAACAAAAGTAACCACAAATATCAAACAAAATCAAAACCTTTGCTTCAACTCGGACCAAAATGTAGTTAGTTGTTTGTCGCCAGGAGCACTTTTAAATACATCTATGTATAATCTTGAATCAAAACAATACAAAACCTCAGACAGCACAAACTCGTCTCACAATTTTTGTTCACTATTTACAATCAAATTACATGTTTCCACTTTGTCTGGAAAAGACAAGAACATTGTGGCTTGTCTATTGTGGATTATGGATTACGCAGCCATAGCACGTACGTAATTCTCCTTATTCTGAATCATCTTAAATCTCAAATATCAAGAAGTTTCTCTGGTTTCTCTACTCTTACAGACACAAATTTTATGTATGGCCCTTTGTAGATTGATACACCGAACATTACGCCATATTTGTAGCTACTAGATACATTAATAAATTGTTTGGTACACGTGAGGAACATGAAACAAAGTTTTTGCTAAAGCAGTTTACTCCTGTTATTATTATTATTGTTATTGTTGTTATTGTTGTTGTTGTTTTTGTTGTTATTGTGTTTCTCTATGACACGTTCCATATTCCATACATTACGCGTAGGTTTATCCTACTTCTCAAACTCTCGCCTGCACAAGTAACTGGAAAAGGAGAAACTAAAAACTCTGAGGAATTAATAAATTTATAAACTTATATAATACGGAATATTTTATCTGTAAATAAATACTTTGGAGTTTGGAGTTCCAAGTTTCTTGTGGGTGGTCAAATATCAAATATCAAATATCAAATACTTGTGGAATGTACAATTTCCGTAACTAAATAACTAAATAAATGAATAAATGAATCAATGAATAGTTTGTGATTTCCTTTGATTGGTCTGGTCTATTTCCAGTTCCACTGAAACCTAAACCTCAATTCTTCCAGTTATATAAAGAGTCTTGAGTGAGTGGATTTCCTTAATTTATGGATTGATGTTACTTTTGCTCAGGTTCTGCTGACTGATCCAATTTTTAATGGACTTGAGTTCAAGTCTCAAGTCTTGAGGTCTGGAATATTGAGTCTTGAGTCTTGAGTCTTGAGGTGGACATTGGAAATTGGACATTGGAAGTTGCAAGTTTAGAGACTTGCACCACCAGAATAAAGAAAACTCATCAATCTTTCTCACACAAAATACGGGGTCCTCAGCCAAGCATGTCCTAGCACACTGTTGTATTTTTATAGTGTTTGCGTGAGTCTTGATTCTTGATTCTTGATTTGGATGTGAGTGTGGGTGGTTTACGAGGACAATGGCAATTAATTAACTTGATATTGATACCGATTCTAGATTCTAGATTCTAGATTCTGGATTCTGGATTCTAGGTTTTTGAGCCTTTCCTATTTTCTATGGTCAACAAGTCACTTTATTTTGGGCTAAGATCGAGAGCGGAAAAAGATAAATTGAATTGTAATTCACTCCAGGAATCTAGATTCTAGATTCTAGATTCTAGATTCTAGACTCTTGACTTTAGAATGTATAGTGTGTAAGGTAGAGCGAGGATTCAGGAGTAGTGCCAATACAGCTGCAGACGCCCAGCATGATGATGACATGTTGATGTTGATGTTGATGCTGATGCTGATACTGATCTTGATGTTGACGTTGTTCTCAGCTCATTTGTCTAGGTGAACTAAACTTAAATAAACTTTTTGATATTTATTCCTTTTGTATTTGTGTACATTGTAAATTTTACGGTCTGCGTCTGCTCTCACTTTCACTGCGTCTACTAATCCACGTTGTTCACTTTTGAAAAAGGAATCACAGTAGAAAATTCAGTAGAAATGTACAATATATATATCCACATTTTATCATGTCTCTTTACACTTTAGACTTGAGACTCTAGACGTTGTAAAAAGGAAGAAAAGTAAGTATTAAGTTCACAATGTTTCTTCGTCTTTGTCTTGGTTTGGGTTGTATCACTCTCACATCGGTGATTGTGTTTTTCCACCATTTGTATTTTCCCTTTTTCTTCTCTTCTTCTTTTCTGTCCGTCTGTCGTCTCTCGTCTCTCGTCTGTCTTGTGTCTTGTGACTTTTATTTTCTGAGAAGGACGTTTCTATATATATGTGTGTATAATGTATTGTTTTGTTTTGTGTTGCGGTGATGCGGTGAAAAGCTTACTCACTCTTTGCTCTTCACTCTTCACTTTTCACTCTTTCTTTATTTCACCGAGTGAATGAGAGAGATTTGATCTCATCCTAATTCCCACACAATGTTTCAAATTTAATGCACCTCTACACTCAACACTCTACACTCAACACTCAACACTCAACACTCGACATACAAAGACAAGGACAAGGTACATGGACATGAAGTGCACGGGAAAACAGGGATACACGGATTTTCCATCCTCCACTTCGTCCAGTCTATCACTGACTAACACCAGTAACTCGAACTCGAACTAGAACTTGAGCCAGAGACACAGAGAAATAGCAGTAGAAATACTTAGAACCACAACACTCTTCCCAGTTCTGGAGGTGCTGTTGCTCCGTCGCTGTCTCTCTCTCTCTCTCTTTCTCGCGTTCACTGCACTCTTTCCCTTCAGCGTCTCTCGGTCTACTGCTGATCAGGAGAAACTGAAACCAAAACTGAGCTAGAGAGTCAAAACCCAAAAACGTTTAGAGCTTTGAGCCTCAATCTTAGAGTCTAGATTCTAGATCTAGAGTCTTGAGTCGTACAGTCGTAGAATCGTAGAATCTTGGAGTCGGCGTGGGCGGGCAAATTCGTAGTATTTGTTGTAGCAGTAAACAGTACGAATACGTCTACGTCTACGAGTAAAAGTAGTCAGAATTGACGAGAATCTAGAAACTAGAAACGCAAATCCTGGAATCGGAATCCAAATCTAAAATTCCAAATTCAAGCTCCCAGACTTGATTTTTTCCTCTTCCCGTCCTCCTCGTCCTAGACCTACTGTTTTCTTGGGATCTTCTTTGGTTTCTCTCCCTTCCTGGAATGAAAAAATCAACAGAGTTAATTCATTAATCTACGTATGAGCAATGAGCAAATCCAGGAATGAATAAATACATGAGAAAAGCTACAGATTTGTAATTTGTAATTAATGAGAAAAAGATTCTTGAATCTTGAATCATTCGACATAATTCATCACTCACTGGTTTTCCCATTTCCCATCAACATAATTTATTATTGCATCATTCCTTCAGACTACTGATTACAGATTAGACATTACAGACGTCATATTTTATGTGTGCTTTAGTGTGAGATATTGTGCGTATGTAGTATGTAGTATGCACTCTCGAGTAAATAGTCGATAGTCAATGATTTAATGGTTTAATGGCGGTGCAGATTAAGCATGTCTCATTGAATCCAATTCTTATTCCTTATCTCGTAACTCTTAACTCAATGAATGAGTCAAGACTCAAGACTCAAGGAAAAGTGTCAGAAAAGGGGAAGGGGGTTTGGTACAAAAGTTTGTACCCTTTGTCCATACTTTATACCTTACTTATTATAGGTTATAGGTATAGCGCTTTATACTGCATAAAATAATATGTATATATAAAATATTTAATATGTATGTTTGTCTCATAAAGTTATGATAACTTGGCTTTGGTTTGGTTTGGATTGCTAGTGATGAAAGATGACGGATGACGGAGGACAGAAGTAGATCTTCTTCAATGTTCAGCGTAAAAGGACAACGTAGATTCAAATTTACTGTGTTTGCAGAAAATTGAAAGTGTGGACGTAAAGAAAAGAAATGAAGATGTGACAAAAGTTGGGCAGGTTAGACAAATTGTTGTGGGTTTGAGATGTGGATGTGGAGGAGTTAGGGAGGGAGGAATGCCAATGTCTAAGTTGGTGGTCCGTGGTCGATGGTCTGTAGACTGTAGCTGGGTGGTCTGTAGACTGTTTTGGGTTAGAGAAAATGAACTGTAAAGTAGATTTTGTGTATGCTGAGCACGTCTCACTGACTTTATTTGACGCATCTTTTTTGACACGCACATAAAATATTCAACAATGTTCAATGTTCAATGCCCAGTGTTCAATTCTCATTTAAACCGGGATAGTGGAAGAGTGAAAGGAGAGGAAACAGAATGGAACAGATGAGAAAGAGAAGAGAAGAAGAAAAGAAGAAAATCCTCCTTCCTTTTCTCCATCCTCCATTCTCCATTTTCCATGCTCCATAGTTGAGTTTACTTTGAAAATGGTACAAATTTTATTAGACTATCTCCTGTCTTTTTCCTTTAGCTCGGTGTGGTTCAGTTTGGTTTAGTTTGGTTTACTTTAATTCAGTCTTTGGATACGCTCATACACTCCAATTTCTAACACCATGAGCACTGAACACTGAACACTGAGCGCCTTCCTTTACAAATATATATTTTTTGCCCTCGCTCAGTTTCTCTTGCATTTTCAGTATATAAATATCAGTGTTTCAAGGCTCTCTACTTTCTCCTCTACAACGTGGGTACGATTTTCTACATACGTCCGTGTATGTACTAGAGTTCTCTTTTCAATATGTTCATTAATGATTCTTCATCTTCCTCGATTCTAGATTCTTCTTCTGGTCTAGAATCTAGAATCTAGAATCCAGAATCCAGAGCATTGGTGTACATTCTACATCCATTTTACAAGCAATCATGGGGGCAGAATCAAAATATAATCTAATTTTCAATTAAGCTGAAACCCGTAATGGGCTTTATATTGCTATTTATCAAATATTTACCATCCCCTCGCCTGAACCATATTGACTTTGAAAAATGGCAATCAACTTGCCAACAGCCTTGAATCTTGAATCTGGAATCTTGGATCTTTAACCCAGGTTCTACAGTCTACAGTTTACAATTTCCAGTCTAAAGTCCGCAGTCTAGTCTATTCTTCAAAGTCCGATGGATGCCCTACAAATTTTCATGTTAGTGGAATCTAGAAACTACAAGATATCCACCAAAAACTTGTTCCCTTCCTCTACCTTGCTTTGCTTATGTTTAATCTCATTTTTAATGATTTTACACAAGGTTTGAGCTTTGAGCTTGGAGCCTAGAAATTTCTACTGATACATTTCCATCAATATCAATATCAACACCAACATTAACGTCGACAAGAGCGTAGCACATGATTTCTCATCAACTCTACAAGAAAAATTAAACCAGCAGACAGAAGATGTATAGTTATTATTTTTGTTCCTTATGCTTTAAATTCTACACCCTACACTCTACACTCTACACTCTATCATTTATATGATTCATACTTTTCTCATATGATAAAATATGATATATTGCTCAGCCTTTATTGTACTGAGTGTTGAGTTGGCGTTGTTTCTATGTAATTATAATAATTTCACTAGATATTAGATATTACATACATAAGTATAGTCAATAGTTAAAAAGTTGATGGTAATTACTGCACTGCTGACTGGTGACTGGTGACTGGTGAAGTAGAACATTTCAATCTAGTTTTGAACTCTCAATTCTGAGATTTCAGAACACGTTGCACAAGTCATTTAAATTTCAAGGGAAAAACAAGAAACAAAACGTGACTCAGGTTGCTACAAGTTTTAAAAGTTCGAAAAGAAAAAAGAAAAGTATCTAATGTCTAATATCTAGTACAAAAAGTAGAAAAGTAGAAAAGAACTTGTTTGTTTACAATTTACAATCCTTGTGCTTTAATATTGATCTGACCTCGGACAACAAAATATTTATGTAGGTGGAAAGTTTTTTTGGACTAATCACAGTATACAAAACAAGTAAATTTATATAAAAAAGTAGGTTGTGCAAAACAAGAAGAATAATTTTTTATTAAAAAGAAAAGACGTGTCTCCAGTCTCCAGACTCCAGACTCGAGACTAAAAAAAACAATCATCCTGTTTACTTGAAAATTAGGTATTCAATATGTAACAGCTAATTTGCCTTTTATATTACACATTATACCACCCCGTCTCTGGTCTCTGCATACTGTATAATATCTACTTCTCGTGAAACTGAATGAAAATAATAATAATAATACGACTCCCTACGTGTACCATTTTATACAGAATCTAGAATCTAGAATCTAGATATAACCGTATGAAAGGAGAAGCGTCACATAATTATCATATATCATATAGATTACAGATATAGACACACAGACAGAGACAGAGACCATTGAGGGCATTGTATAAGAAAGGAGACACAACTCCAACTCCAACTTCCAACTACCAACAACAAACTGTGATACAATGATACACCACGAGCAAATGCGCATAATAATATCGTAATAATGGTAATGAAAATGATAATGAAAATGGTAATGGCCGGAGCGCAATGGCAACGCGGGTATTTTCCATTGAAAAAAATGTAAAAACTTTCTTCTCCTTTCCCCAACTTTCTTTTTCCTTCCATTAGCCTTGCAAGAGTTTTGACTCCTGGAACCTGAACCTGAATCTAAAAATGCACCAATATTTGTAACATGGCGAATGGCGAATGGTGAGCGGCTCAGACTTAACATGGCAAAAGCTGGATAAAAGCAAAGCCTCTGCCTGGTACAGTGGAAAATAAATACAGAAAAAAGTTATTTACTTTCCATGTTCCATGTTCCATGTTCCATGATCAATGCTCAATGTTTAATGTGCAGTGATCAATGATCAATCTTGAATGATCAATGCTCATTTTATCTCGGTCCTTTTCCGCTTGTAGCTTTTAGCTCCTGACTTGTGACACTCTCACCAAATTTTTAGCATTTTGAGGACGACATCGTTCACAAAGTACATATGTTGAGGAAATTCTAACATGCAAACTCCAAACAAGAAGCAGCAGACTTCACACGGCTCATTTTCATTCAAATTTCAAATCACATTAATATCCTTTTTGATACTACAAAATGTCTTAACATGCTTGTATTTGCATTGGAATTTGCATTTGCTTTGGTATTTTGTGTTGTGAGATGTAAATTTATGAATTTTTAGACTATCTACAGCCAAACTTGGAACCGGCTACCTAATACCAATGTCAATGTAACGAGTGATGAATCACCTCCACCGAGCAAAGTGCATCCTGTTTTTTTGTACTCATTTGGTATTTTCGCAGTTCCCATTTCAAAAGGGGAGGAACAGCAGGAAATATTTGATATTGCTACAAATTTTGTTTTAATGCAAAATATTATAAACAAAATGCACAATGGTTTATTTGGTTTATTTGGTTTATTTGACTTTCACCTTTCCCAACGTCAATGTGAATGTGACTGTGAACTAAGGTTTTAAACAAGTAGGGAACAATTGGAATTTTATTCCGTATTCAGTGAAAAGAAGGAGAATGGAGACGTTTGATTTGAAATTTAAAGCTGCAGGAATACATAATACAGATATGATTAAAATATAAAGTACAAAGCACGGTGACTAGTGGCTACAGTATAAAAATTCGTTTTATGTAACCTAAAACAATCTAACCATTAGACGGATACGCAGAGATGCAAGATTCAAGATACAAGATACAAGAACAAGTAATGAGAAAAGCACATCAGGAGTCAGAACCAGAGAAACTCTAAACTCTAGCCATTACCGTGGATTAAATACAGTTGGATGGAAATGAAATCAAGAGTGGAGAATGAATAAAGAAGCAAAAAGTTCGAAGCTAGAAGCAGCAACCAAATAAACCAATAATAAAAGTGAAACGGCTCAGCATTCGTTGTCCTCATGAGTCTTGTGTTTCGTGTTTTGTGTTTTGTTTAGTGTAATGTTTAAATAAAAGCGGGTGGGTAGTGGGTACAAAATGAGGATACAAGTAACAAATTGATGTCAATTAGCTTGTACTGAGCGCCGAGCACTGAGCACTGAACACTGAGAATACGACAATGTATCTGTATGTATACAAAAGCTCACGCTTTGTACTGCTAGCTCTGAGCTCTGCACCGGATACTGGATACTGGATACTGGATAATTAGAAAGTAGAAAGTAGAAACATGTGGCAAGAGACGATCAGATCAGATCACATCACATCACATGAAGAATACGGAATACAGAATAGATAATAGAGAACAGAGCATGAACGCATGTGCATGGACTATGGACTTTGGTACATAACATTGTCTCATGTATCATGTGTGAGGACTCAAGTAGAAATAACCCCAACGGTACAAGTTTGGAATGCAAGAAATTCCAGTTTGAAGTTTCTCATTTCCAATGCAATTACATGCTAAACTTAAACTTCATTAATTTTTTTAAAATACTTCCGCTCAACCTAGGACTTTGAAATTTTTAGGGTAGTTAGTCTTTGACCTGAAGTGTACGAATATGCAAAAAAGCAAAGTTTACCGTTGGGGTTATTTCTACTTGAGTCCTCACATGTATTTTACTTTGTGTTTTTAGATAAAAGTCTGTGCTTCAACTTTCACGTTTCACGCCCTATACTCAAGTTTCTAGATGCTAGATTCTAGCTTCAAGACTTCAGACTGTGGAAAATGAAAAAGAATTTGAACTCTTTCAATCTCAGTTGGATACCTTTTTTTATTTAGTCAATATCAGCCTCAGCATCACTGGAATCAAAATCAGATGGTAAAAGTTTAGATTATGCACAATCTCAAGACTCAAGACTCAAGACTCGAGACTCGAGACTGTAGCTATTGCAGCATCATGGAGACTAATCAATGTAGATTGTAGATTGTACATTGTAGAAATGTCTGACAGACTGACTGATCACCATCACGTGTGCAAATTAGGTACAAGAAGAAAAACTAAAAAGGAAAAAGGGAAAAAAGGTACCTGTCAATTCCCAGCTCACATAACTGCACTTTTACCACTTCCTCTCTCCTCATTTCACATTTCACATTGGACAGCTGACATTTGACATTTTCCCTCTTTCTTTTGACAAAAACATCTTTTCCCAATATCAAACATGGCTAAAGGAAGATTTATCTTCATGTCCCACCTTTTTACATTAAATGCTGACTTGTAGAGTTTAGAAACTAGAAACTAGAAAAAAGAAAGTAGAGACGTGAATTCAAATGCAAATCGGAATCTAAATCCGGATCCGGATATTTAAATTTAGTAAAAGTGTCCTATCATTACTTTGACTTGACGAGCTACAAACTACAAACTACGATCAACGATCTACAATCTACAATAACAATACATCTTCATTTTCTTTCATCTTTTATATAATAATATAATATACATGTTATAGTGAGTCAATCATCTTTTCTTCCAGTATCCAGTCACTTCCCATCCAAGTTATGTCATACCGTGATATCCATCTATCTATATTCCATTTTTAGACACTATATTGCTTATAGGCAGCTATTGTATAGAAAACAAAAACAGTATCAATATCAATATTCCAGGCCAAAAAACAAGGAAAAGGAATCAAAATTCTTTGGAAAAAATATCAAAGGTCATGAGTCCAAATTCCAAATTCCAACTTCTATTTCACTGTCAGTTCACAATCAACCTTGTCTGCATCAATAACAAAGGAAGACTACGTGCAAAATATGGCGGGAGCAGAAAGCAGAAAACAGACAACACACTCAACACTCAACACCACGGAATAAAGAAACAGTGTTCCTCGTTTTTTGTGAATTAATGCAATTTTATCAGAGTATCTTATCTTGTTTGAAAGTTGTTTTACCGGGAAAAAAATTGAATACTGATAAAAAGGTTTAGGGATCCTCTCGGTTTTAGGTTGTAGAAAACGGGGCTATTAATAAATGTACAGTGTACATTGCACATGCACAAATTTAAGTAGAATCTAGAATCTATGATCTAGAGTCTGGAATCTAGAGTCTAGGTGTTCAACGATCCGATCTTGATGATTGGATTTGAGAGTGGAGAATGTAGAATGTAGAATGGAGTTAGTGAAATACATGGAATTAATGGAAAATTTCATAGGATTGACATGGAGATGGAGGTCGACATTGAGATCCAGAATCTAGAATCTAGAATCTAGCTGGAAATGGAAATGGAAATGGAGAAGAATCCACCAGTTGTATTGAGCATTGAGCATTGAGTATTATTGAGTGAGTGGGTGATGTCTAGTAGATGGATGGTGGTGGATGGTGGATGGATAGTTGCGTGTAATGTAAAAGTAATTTTCATATAAAACGAGGGACTACAAGTAGATTTACTTGAGGATAATAAATAGGAGGGCAGGAGTCAATACCACCCAAGAACATACTACATACATATGTGTGTCTTCTTCTCCCTAATCTTTGGCTTCGGCTTCGACTTTGACTTTGGCTTTGGCTTTGACTCTGGTTTTGGCTTTAGGATTTTGACTTGGACCTATTCAATCTTGAGGAATATCATTTATGTACATTGTACATTGTGCATATCACTCGTATTCTATGCTCCGTATAAATGTACACATTACACATGGTTGTAAATACTGTACAAATCCAAGTCCAAATACAAGTGAAAGTGTCACCAGTCACTAGCTGAACTAGCTGAGCTGCCGGATGGATTCTCAAGGACCAGCCTGGGACTCGAGCTGGAGCTGGATCTGGGATCAGTTGAGTAGAATTTGAAGAATGACGGGATTTCTCATGGGAGCTTAAGCTTCCATCTTCTATCGTTTTACTCTCCTTGTCCATAACTCACGGCTTCACGGCTTCACTCCAAACTCCAAACACACTACACTATACACACCAAGATATTCATACACATATGACTGCACACATGATACGTCCTCTTGTACAGTGTACACAGAACAAACTACAAACTACAATGTCATGTCATGTATCTAGTATCTACAATGAGGGAAAAGACCATCTCTGACTGTCTTTTCCCAGTTCACATACACAGCCACAGAACTTACAGCCAACAGCCAACGCTCAGTGTTTAGACTTGTGCAAATACTTAATCCAACTGCTTTGTTATATGACAGCGGTGTAGCAGTAGCGATAAAGAAACAGTTGGCGCTAGTGGTTGGTATTGGTGATGGTAGCGGTAGTGCTAGTGGTAGGGACAGAAATGGAAAGGCAGAGGAAATGAAGAGAAAGATGTCATTCCTTTTCCTTTTCTCCAATTTTCAAAAGGTTGTCGATTGTCAGTTGTCGGTTTCATCAACGTGAGAAGCGAGCAGAATTCACAGACACACAGACACACAGACACACATGAAATGATACGTTATGAACCTGTCTATAGACTCTCACTTTTCAAACTCCAAACTCTTGCTTTTCCTCTTTCCTTTCCGTCCCCATCATTTCCATCATCATCATCATAGGCGTGTAACGCAAAGAGTAGGCAGAGTAATAATAGTCGTCAAGCTGTCGAATTGACAACTTCGGATCCTCCATCCTGCAACTGAAACTCAGTTTTGGGTTTTGGATTTTGAATTTTGAATCACAAGTCTCAGTTCCGTTCAGCTCAAATTTCAAAGGAATACCACGAACCACGAACCTTGCAAATAAATCCAATAAAGCTCAATCTTTTTGTCTCAGCTCTAGAATCTAGAAACTCTTGAAACTCTAGAAATTCCAGAAATCTTGGCATCTTATTGCGAGTCTCGAGTCTAGAGTCTTACATGGTGCACCATTTCCAAGTTTTAAATCTAGCGTATCAATCTGAATCAGAGTCGGATTTAGATTTAGATTCAGATTCAGATTCAAATTCAGGGTTTGTCAAAAATCAAAAATCAAAAGTCAAAAGTCAAAAGTTGACGGGTTTTTTCTCGCTTAATAGTGCAGCCTTTCAATTTAGTTTTCTCTGCCGTAGTACGTCAATTCTTCTTGGTTTATTCTTTTTGTACAGTGTGCAGTTTGGGGTTTGAAATATTTGAATACGCAAACCATTTGACTTTTGACGTCAAAATAAGGGATCAGCGTCACCGTCTACCTTTTCCAGGTAGAAAAATTTTCACCTCTGTCCTCTTTATATATATGTTTTGTCTTATGGGCTTTGTGAGGGTGGGACAACCCGGCCCGGTTTTTTTCTTACGTCCTTAACCTTTCATCCTCTTCCACTGTTCCAGAAAAAGGAAAACGAAAAATGCAGGGTAACAATTTAAAAGTTCCAAGAAAGGTTGCATTTAAATGCAGGACGCGTTTTGCTGAATTTTCATCCATTATGAATCAATTGAGGGAGAACGGCATTAAATAGAAGAGAAAAAGTTTCTCGTTAAACAAACGACAAGAGCGAGTGCCGATTCAGTGTGAATGTTAAATTACTCTAGACTCAAGATTCTACACTCAAGATTCTCAACCTGCGACGTCAATTCAATATTTATAATTTGTCCTTTTATTATAGAAAGTTGAGCTGTTTTAACTTTGAACTTTGAACATTTTTGTACAAAGGAAAGAATTGGAGGTGATGCTCCACGCTCAACATTTCATAGTCAATGCTCATCGCTCTTCATATACAAAAACGTCATACGTTTTATTATGCACTTGTAATTCCATTGATGATTCAAGATTCAAGATTCAAGATTCAAATCCAGCTTCAAATGTTAAATGCTAAACGCCAAATATTATATCTTAGATAAACGTTGAGGATTGAGGAATGAATTTTGCATGGGACGAGTGAAGAAGTGAAGAAAGGAGAGGATAAAAGTGATGAAATTTGGGGAATGAATTAAAGCATGTTAAAAGGAGCCTGGAGCCTGCAGCCTCGGTTAATTTTATTATACAAGACGTCAAAGTATTAAAGTAAACATCTAAATTTGAACCTCGATGAGACCAAGAAGAAGAAGAACAAGAGCAAGAGCAAGAAAAGAGGAAAAGAGGAAAGGAAAACAGCTCAACGTTGGACGTTGGATTGAAATGTGTAGTGTGCTCCCGCTCTTCCTGCCTTTTCCTTTTCCTCTTTCAACTAGCTGAAAGGAACTGCCCTTCTTCAGACTTGAGACTTGAGACTTGAGAGTTGAGAGTTGACTTATGAATGCCGTAAGGAACAATTTATTTAACTCAAGACTGTAGTAAAGGAAGCTCAGATATTCAGAGATATCCGTATACACACAAACACACAGACACATGCTCATTCAAAGAGAGGTGAAGAGAGTCTTAGACTAAATGAAATAATAAGCTTTGGATAAGAGGAATAAAAGGCTGCAAGCTGAAGGTCGGAGGTTTTTATAGGTAGAGACCAGAGAGAGGAATTTTCTAAACAAGAGCCAACCGTTTCATGAAATTCCCATGACTTATGTCAAACGTCAAAAATTAAACAGCTCACACATGCTCAATGCCCAATGCTCAATGCTCAACTCTCATCCTTGTCCAGAATATATTATATTTTACGACAAGGGCAAAAAAGAAAAAGAAAAGTACCTCTCTCTCTCTCCTTTTCCCTACATGTATATTCGTATACATGTAACTCCCACACTTGTTTAAATTCCACAGAACAAGAAGAGAAAGAAAAGTGTACAGACGTAGAATTGTGTACAGATTATGAATGGCGGTAAAAGGTAGAGCTCAACGGTATCACCAAATCGTCAAATAGTCAAATAGTCAAGAAACTTTAAATTAAATTTAAATCAATGTTGTACATGACATGACAAGTCAAGTCAAGTCAAGACGATGAGGGTGAAATGATGACGAGGGTGATGATAATTATTATTATTACTTTGAAGGCTCTAGACTCTAGACTCTAGAATCTAGACTCTTAGATTCTATGGGACAGAATTAGAATAAGATGAAAGGGGGAATAGGGAAAATGGTAGTAAACAAATATCATTTTCTCCAGGTTTGCGACAGAAATCACCTATTTAATTTGCCACTGGACTTGAATTGACTGCAGTGAGTATTATGTATCATGTAAACTGTATAGTGTAGAGTGTAGCTTGTAGAGTGTAGAGGTATTTTGGCCTTCATTTTCCTTGAATCCACAAAAGAGCTTCGGTCGGTTTGAAGAGGAGAGATCAGAGAGGTGAAATTACGGAGAAACTAGAAAGTGAACCTCTCCCACCAATTTCAAGCCGCTTGAGGTAGCAGAAAGCTCGTTAATATATTTACATAATACTTCATAACGCCAAGCAGGATGGCTGAGCTCTCAAGGAAACCCGTAATCCCTAATTCTTAATTCTCAATCCTCGATCCTCAATCTCAACCTCACTTTCACTTTCACTCTCACTTTCAACCTAAACCAAAATTCTAATCACTTTCTCCAACTACAGCAACTCAAGACTCAAGACTCAAGATTCAAGATTCAAGATTCAAGACTCCTGACAATTTACACAGGCTCCTTTGGGACCATATGTACATTCTACATCCGGTCCGGGCAATGATGTCTATGTAATCCACAAGTTTAAACAGCCGCTGATGACTTTTGACTCTCTCCCTCCTCCCATTCTATCTTTAGTCTTGAGTCTTGAGTGTTAAACTGTCTTGGCTTTCTCTGTAAATTCCACATTTGCAACATTCCCAACATTCCCAACACTTTGTATCTACATGTATTTTCATCAAGGTACTTTATTCTACTTTCACTCGCTTTCTCTCCCTTTCCCGCAGTATTTGTCAAACAAAACACCAACGCTTTCCCATCTTTCTTAACTATTTTCTTGTGCTCTCTACTCTCTGTACACAAAGTGTACCAAAAGATACCTCTGCTGCTCTGTTGTTTGTTGTTTGCTGTTTGTGTCAGGTAAGGAGAAAATCCATACCAAAAATCATATGATATTTCCTCAGCCATCAGCCAGGGAAAAAATAAGACTGACAGAAAAATTTCATTATTTTTCAATTTTCAACAAGACACTACATATTTAGACACTGGAAAAAACACTGGATTTGATTTTATTCAGAGTGCAAAATGGATTTGCAGCTCACGGCTCACGCATCAGGAGAAGCCCGCCGTAAGACGGATTTTATGTGTAAAGTATTAATATGATTATGCATTTTGTACATGCGGTTTACCCTCTACACTCTACACTCTACACTCGATGTTCTACATTCTACATCAAAACATTTACAATTTACAATCTACATCAAAGAGGTGTCAAGGAATAAAAGATGATGATGATGGTGATGAAAAATTAATCCGACGTCAAATCACCGCTTCATATTCTGCCATCCTTGAAATAATAATGAGAAAAAAACATAGAGTTGTCTTATCTAAAGTAATTATTTTAGGACATGATAAAAATCAAGCGGAGTCAAGTCAATTGAAATTCAAATGTACATTCAAATTCAATCATCCGTCGTCCCTTGATTTTCTCTATAAGCTTAAAGGAAAGCTATTGAAAATGGAATACATATAAACATTCATGATGTGAACAACCACAGTCTACATTCTACATACTTTCATATTCCAGATACCACAGACCAGAGATCAGAGGTAGATAAAATTGAAGCACATTGCAATCCTGTGGTTTTCTAGTAATAAAGGAAGGAAAGCAATGCCTATTTAAAATAAAGACTGAAGAGAGGAAAGAGTCGACGGAGGAAATGAAATGAGCTGTAATCAACGGAACATGGAGAAAAGACGACAGGACAGACGACGTGCACACTGTAGTGGATAGTAGAATCTAGAATCTAGAATCTAGCATGCAGAATCCAGACAGTATTAAGAATGCTGATGCTGATTTTGATGTTGATGGTTGATGAGAATTCATGATAAAATAAACCAAGTTGAACGTGGATAAACCTGGACTAAACTGAACTAAACTGAAGAGATGAGACGAGGAGGAGAAAAAAGGTAAAAGAAAAGCATCATGTGGGACGTTATCCGTTATCCGTATCCAACTTTTACTTTTTTCCTATGTGCTGAATTTGAATTTGCATGCAGAGTGCACATGGCTACGGGCATAACAAAAGAAGGGTACAAATTGAACCACCATCAAACTATCTCTTTCGCATTTTTCATTTGTACAGTCTACACTGTACACTAGAGATCCTCAAAAAAACATGTTTTGAGAAAATTTAAGCCAGGACCCCGTCATATTGTTCCT
>JAQGBH010003543.1:0-19542 GCA_034698265.1 Sminthurinus aureus
GCCCATAGTAATTCCCTGCAAATTTTGTACAAAAGCGAAGCCTAAAAGTCTAATTTTTTTCTACTTTCTGCGTTTTTCCTAAACATCCAAGTTTTAATGATACATTGAATTAAAACGTTCAACATAATTCCATTCTATCCTACAAACAAACAAAAGACCAACCATGTCTTGGGAAGATCAAAATGGTGTAAAAGTAACCGAGCGTAGCGAAGTTTTAGAATTTTTTTGGAATTTTTGCCCGTAAAATTGCAAAATGTAGTGTTTTACGTGAAAATTTCTGAAAAGCAGGACAAAATTCGACGGAAGTCGAAAAGCAGTACATGTCCTGTCCTGCTTTTGCTAAAATTTTAAGCAGTACAGAGGGGTCTAAAAGAAGTACTGTCCTTCCTAAAGCAGTACGTCTGGCAAGTATATACATACTACATGCAAGAGATAATGCGATAGTGATCAAGAATCAACAAATTGAATGATGAATGACATTAAATTTATGTGTTGTGAGATGTTATTTTTTTGTTATGTTTTTCAAAACATCATATTATCCATAACCACAGCTCTGGCTATCTGTCTAGTGTCCAGTCCTATTTAATTTTCTTGAAATTGCTAAAGCCAAAGGAGTTGACATTTAAAAAAATTTACAGGTCACAGTTAATCTCCTCCTCCTCCTCTAACTGCCATTAACTTTACTAATTTTTCTTATTCCACGTGCATGTAGTAGAGTAGTACTCTGTGTAATAAGTACATGGTATAGATACTTTAATCTGTATGCTTTCTGTTTTCTTCCTGGTTCAAGCCAAACCAAACCAAACCACAGTATTATAAATAAACATTAAAAATTGCGACCGCGCAAATCCTAACCAAAACAGTATCAGGTATTTCTAATAGCTATGGCCTCGGATTACTCGAGATTCGAAAATCGAAAATCGAGAGTAAATGGCTGTAAGGTTGGTTATATCCAAAGTATACTTTAATTAGAGGTCGCATGTCGCATTCAAAGATTCGAGATGCAAGATTCAAGATTCAAAGTGCAATATTAAAGACCAATAAAGTAGTTTTGCTCTCAAGTAGTCTATTTACTCTCCGAACTTAGATTAACCGAGCTGGAGGATAAATTGAGAATTCGAGACCATCAAGTACCTTGACGATGTACTATAAAATATACCAAGCACAAGGTGTGTTCATTTAGTATCCGTCTTGTTGGTCTTAGTTCTAAATACTAAAGCCGTTTCCTTTTAACATCTGACCTGTGCATTTTTATGTATGTACAGGTGAATTGTATCAAATTGTGATGGCAGTAACTTTTCTACGTGCTCAGTGAAGGTGTGAGACGTAGTTATATTTGTATCCTGATTGGATTTTCCCCCTATAAAGTAATTTGGAGAAAGGCAGGTACCTGTGTGAGTAATCTTATACATAAATGGTAAATCTATAATAATAATTCAAGGGGCTGTCTACACTCTGGCATCTAGAATCTAGGTACTTTTGTGTACATTGTATCGATACATTTTATATTTTACTTCTTGTACCTACAAATGACATGTAATTGTCTCCTTTTTTGCTTCACTCATTCTCATACTGACCTCTCGAATTTTCAGCTGCAACAATTACATAGAGACTAACTACATTAGATCTGTTTCATCCTTAAGTTGTGATAATAATACCATATAGACTGAGGTCTAATACACTCATTCATTCTAAATTTGAAAATAGAGACTTGAGCCCGTTCATACACTTCTATACTAATGATAAATGTAGTACATAATACATACTGATGATTATGAAAACTATAGTTATTGAATGGATTAGCCAACAGCTCATTTATAAAAGAAAATAAAAGAAATCATCTATTGTACTTTATTATGGTGTGTAAACTTTTCACAACTACCTCACTTAACGGCCAGCTCCCACATCTCTCAATTAATTTTATAACGAGTAATGTTCACCAAGCCAATGTGTAAAGTGTACTATTGTACTAATAATAAGTACTGGACTACTAATGAAACTCAATTTTGGTATTTTCCGCCAAGTCGTAAATTAATCTAGGTACTCTTGACTCTTGAAAGAATCGTTAGGAGAGTCACATAATTTATAATTTTTTTTTTCTTTTCTCAACGCACACAGTTTCTCTCTCACCAACTCTTAATTAAGACTGTGAAAGTTTTTGTTGTAAGAAAGTACCCATGTACACTGTGCAATATACCACACGAACATATCAGGTTTTGTTCCCTTATAGATATTACTTTATAATTATTATTATTGCTATGGACTACGTACAATGTTATATGGTGACGTACATAAATTGACGTAGCATGTACGTTTAAATCCAAATTATATAAAATTTTATAAAGCATTTCAAATGGAAATAAAATAGGAAAATCACAGAGCAAAGTCTTTTGGCAAAATTGTAGTTGTACTTAGTACCGAATTTGAAGAGAAACAAAATCATAAGGAGCTTGTAAATTTTAAGTAGGACTTACTTCTTGAATCCATTGAGCCAACTGAACAATCGCATCCTTCCACTCAGTAAAATATCTATTGACCAAAAAGCCTTGCATTGACAACTGCTTGTATATACAAACGCTGTAGTCAAAGGGAACTGTAAAAACAAAAATAAAACAAATATTTCAAACATTTTACTAAATTACTTCACTTGTATCATTTTTAATAATTATTATAATTATAATAATTTTTTAACTTAATGAGAATTGATATGCAACACGTATGTCAACATCCTCTGCCTGTTTATTTTTATTTCACAATTTTGAGTCACGAAACAAAAAATGTTTTATTTCATTCAGACTCCAAATTTATTTAAGCATATGTTATTGTTTACATTTCACATATCAAGCATTCGATATAACAAGTTGAACAAGCTTTGACAACATCTGCATATCAAAATTCTAAATACAAACTTTATTAAACAACTGTTATTTTATATGACATATATTATGTATTATGTAAGTTAAAATATGGGACCATTCTAACTGGACCATTTGTTCACTGCTGAAACAGCAAAAAATATGTTATTTGTGCAGTTTTATTATTTCTAATAATTAACATACAACATAACAGCTGGGACTTTTCAAAGTACTCTATTCAAGAAAAAAAGTTGTCTAAAAAGTTAATATTCCTACTTTTATCATCGCCCACTCGCAAAATGTCAGAAAAAAGCGAAAAAGTATCCCTGTTGTAAGTTTACGATTGTGTTTATTTATATAAAAAACTAATTTGGAAACAATACCAAAGCCAAAGATAAAAAATATACAAAATACATACAATAAATTATAGTTTTTACTAGACTTTGCTTTTGTCTATATAAAACTCCATAAATAATGTTATATTTATTTTCATTTTTTGTGTAAAAATTCTTTGCACAGTTTGAATTGCACAATTTTTTTATTACATTTTCAGTGTCATGTGTCATGTAAAAAAATTCATAAAGATTCAGTCCAAAGAAGCCATGTAAAAACTCATGCCCCATGCAATTTCACACAATACAAATAAATTAAAATGCATAAAAATGGAATGGGAAAAGTATTTTTTTCTTAATCCGTAATATGCTACATTTTCTCATTAGAATCTCAACAAAATCTAAAGCACTTAAAATTATTATGTGAATAATTATTATCAATTATCAGGTGGTGATGAACATGAAACTTTTAAGCTGATTGTAATAGGCAAACCAAGATTTTAATGTGCAAAATCATGTCTACCTGTTTATGAGTCTTACTCATGTCATATGCTATTTGCAAGCGACTAGTAACTATAGTAGCTAGACAAATAGCTGTTAAGTTTTGAAAAATGAAATAGATAATCGATCTGAATGTTTTAATGGGAACCAGCTCATTTATCATCATAATACTTCAAAGTATGATATTATTAGCCTTGTGACTTGTTACCCCTCAATTTGTATTCATAAAAAGTAGATACATAATACACATGTGTATGCAGTTCACAGAAAGGAGAAAGGAGAAAGGAAAGGAAGCTTTTACCTGTGAGAATGACATGAATAAAAGTCCTTACACCATTCACAGTATCAGAGTATCAGGTACATATAGAGGAAGAGGAATAAAGTCACAAGGACAAATTACATATATAATGTGTAATATGTAATATGTAGAATGAGCAAGGTATAGAGGATATTAAATCAAGAATGTAAAAGACATAGTAGTCTAAAAGGAAGTGAAGGAGGATCATAAATTTGGAGGAAAGAAGATCAAGAGAAAGGAGAGTGAAAAGACAGCAGCCTCTTTATACTCTTTATACTTTCTACTTTCTCCAATACTTTCCTTCTTGCATAGACGTACATGTTGTATGTATATGTATGAGAGGAATGACAAAACCCAGTAGCCAGCATCATAGCAAGCTCCCGCACTTCTCCAACGACAAGGTACTAGGTACTAGCCATTGGGTATAGAGTTTAGAGTATAGGGTATAGACTGGAGGTGAAGTATACTACCGAATTTAGACATAACGAGTATTATATACATGCAGAAGTGTAGACTGTAGACTGGAGACTGAATACATTATACACACTTTGAATGAAATGGATCTTCACCATGGTTGGTTGGTTGGATGGTTGGATAGAATAGTAGGTTACTATAGTAAAGTTGACTCTGCAAGAGCTAAATGAATTCAAAACCCATTGCCTGTGGATACCTGCCTAATATAAATGTGAACTTCAACTGTAGGCTTCATTTACATTGTATAATGTATAATGTATAATATTGTATCCAGCTCCTAGCTTCTAGTCTATACATTATACGTCTTTTATCTTTTATACTCCACAGTCCATAGTCCATAGTATAATTTCTATTTCTATTGCCTATCTCATTATATATTATATTTTATATTATACCTGCGTATTCCATATACATATTCGAGATTCACTCCCTTCGTTTTAGTCGTGCTTGTATTATAGATATGGACCTTCTTTTTAGTCGTGCTTGTATTATAGATATGGACCTTATTGTCCATAGTCTAGCTTCTAGATTCTAGCTTCCAGAGTCCAGAGTCTAGAGTCTGGAATCTAGAATGATGGTATTCCTGTCAGTTGTAGATTGTAGACGACATGGCAAATCTCCGTTTGATTGTACTATCTACTACACTATACATACACTACATTATACAACTTTCTATGGATGTTGTGTTTTGTACCATGCAATGCGAATTCGAATACCAATACCAATGCCAGTGCCAGTGCTATGAACATTGAACATGATATTGAATATAATATACTCTATTTACTATACTGCACTCCTATCTTCCCTCCAACTCCAGTTTCCTTCTTTTACATACTCTTTCACGGAAAGTCACATGAAGCTTGGAAAATTCAACATTCAACATTCAACCCAGTTCATTTTGTGAAAATTTTGTCATTCTCTCCTCTGTTTAGACTTTAGAGTTGAGTTTATAAAAGGACAACGATAGCCAGTACCCAGTAAAAAAGTATAGGACCAGCCAGTAGCTACAGCAACAAACTATATGCTCCATGCTCCATACTCTCTTACTCCCGGTGTCCTGTCCTGCTTCCTGCTTCATACTACCATTTTACACACTTGAATTCTGCTTCTATTCCAAAGAGCCAAAAGACAAGAAGGCAATGTGGCGGAGACAAAACCCGGATGCGTACTGAGTACTCAGATATGGATAGCTTAGACCTTAGACCTTAGACTTTTAAGATTGTAGGTTGTAGGTTGTAGATTGTAGATTGTAGGCTGTAGACAGTATATTGTAAACTGTGTGTAGCCGATCGATTGGTCCAAAGATTACACGGCAGAGAACATGTAATCTGGGTAAAATTGTGTTACGCCTACCATACCATTCACCATGTTATTTTAGGACTCAGAACTTAAAGAGCTTAAGTAAGAAAAGGAAGACAAGAAAGTGGGAGGTGAAAGTGGAAGGAGGTAGAATAGCACTGAACACTGCACATTTGCTTTGTAGACTGTAGACAGAGTAGACAGTAGATAGTACAAGTTGTGTAGAAAAAGAAGGAGGTGGTGGTACGAAAAGAAGACCACAAAAACGAGAGACGGCAAAGGAGAAACCAAGATGAAGAAAAAGTACACATATGTATTTATGTATGTACGTATGTATGTTTGTATGTAGGAGAAAACTATTCAAGTGTTGGTGAAAAGACGGAGACCAACACGAAAAGTACAAGTGAAATGAAGAAAAATGTAGAATAGAGAATAGAGAAAGACAAGCCGACCTGTACCGCACCATACCATACCATACGCAGCACATACATATATTTTTGTATGCACGTAATATATCCAAGTAAAACCTACAACCTACATGCACAATACACAGATACTTTTCTCACTTCTCTATTACTATCAGGTTGAAGCTAATACCCAACCTACCAATGCCAATGTGCACACTGTGCACTATGTACTATTCACCGACACAGATCCAGACAAATGCATAATACTTTTAAAGAATACTGATCAAGAGGGAGATGAGAGGAAAAAGGACAAGGAAGAAATGAAAAGAAGGAAAAGGTAAAGAGTGAATGGGATGAACATTGAACATACATGTAGAATGTAGACAATGGACAACACAAGACACAAAACAGAGCAAGGGAGTTTTTTCCTTTTTCTCTTATATCGTTTCGTTTCATTTTCTTCCTCTCGCTCTCTACTATCTACCACTTACAGTTAAAAAGTTAACGGAAAATACAAAAAAATCTTTTACCTTTGTTATTTTTTGGATCTTGATTTAGCATGGAAGAGCATCCGCAAAGACAAATTCTTCCAAATTCTGACATATTTTTTTGAACATTGTATGTGAATTCACCTCCGACCTAAAATTTTTGACATTTAAAAAAATATACAAAATATAAAAAATTATCACATGACTCTCCAACTTTCTTCAAATTTCAAATTTTAATTCCACTACTGTACACGAGTAGACAATGTATGAAAATGAAAGTAGTTTTATAAATAGACACAAGTCATAATAAAACTCGTTCTTCAGTCCATATCTACACATCCAACAGGCCAAAGGCCAAAGGTAGATATGAAGGTACAGGATCAGTATTTATTGTTATGATATGAAGATAGTCATTTGTGAATCCATAAAATTAAATAAGCTATCAAGTTAAGGTACGTACATTATCAAAGTAGACATCAACTCCCTCGACTGCAAACTTTTTTAATATTGAATCTACAGAAACTTCCTGGAATTGAAAAGGAGAAAACAAATTATTAGACTAGACCAGATTAGATTAGATTAGATTAGACATTGGAAGAATTGAACAGCAAATGGTCCTTTTGTCCTTAATTGAAAAAGAAGTAATGAGATTAACCTTATAGTTAAACGCAAAATCGGCTCCTAATTCTGTTTTTATCCAGTTCACCTTTTCATCAGTACCCGCAAACGCAATCACCTTAGCACCCTTTTTGAATTAAAAATAAAGAACAGGAAATTAAATTAACTAGGACCACTTTTACATTTTACATGCAATTATTTAAACTTTGCGTTGAATTGTCTATGGTCTATAATATATTGTTCTCCATGTGGTATGTGTGCATGTATTTTTTTTTGTAGATAATGGATACTTATGTTTGACATCTTTTACCTTTATTTTTGCAATTTGTATTGCTATGGAGCCCACACCACCTACAAAAAAAAAAGGAAAAAGATTGAACATGAGAATGGTCCAGCTACTAGTTTCTGTTATTTTGTAATGGTTTTGTGTAGAAAATAGAAAGTTCTACTCAAAACTCAAACTTGAATGATAAAATAACAATATTCCTAGGTATTTCCCATGTGATCAATGTTTTCGGCATGCTATTTTACAATTACCATATACTTTATACTTTATACTCTTACTACTTACTACTTACAGACATGCAGCATGCATGTAATATTGTACATTAGTGTTGTGTTTTGTGTTCCCTGTCTAGATTCTAGATGCATATTATGTTGTACACAAGTAAACACAAAGTTTATTGAAATTGATCCTCCTTTTAAAGCTCAAAGCTCAAGGCTCATTCTTGTATGTTGTGTAATATTCTATAATATTCAGCAAGTATAAAGTCTAAAACAAAGTAATCATGCTTTGGGCATCAATAAACCTTTAAATAAGAACATGATCGAAAATTCAGCACGGCACCAACACATTATTTCATCGTCATGGGTAATCACAAAGTACATAAATACTCATGTCCAATGTACACTGTACAATGTACATAGATTTGAAGGGAGCATGGAGTATGGAGTGTCGATTTTATTTACTCAGTTCCACGTGACTGGAGGTCTAAGTTTGCTCCCAAAATGTGAATTGCTACATCATATTACCTTTTGTTTATCTTTTGTCTCTCTTGTGTCATTTTCTGATTGCCCTCTTCAATACTTAATACTGCATGCTTTGAGTATCCTTCATCCTCGATAATGCGTAGGCGTAAAAGTTCAATAAAGTTTTTGTTCATTTTATTTTGTAACATTTCTCTTGTCATCACAAAACATGCGTTTCTTAAAAACTAAAAACTGTCACATGGAAAATTTACAAGTAACTGCACTTCAAAACCGCTATAGTTAAAGAAAATACCTTGCTAGTGAGTTGTGAGTAATTGGCTATAAAATAGACATAATGAATGCAACAAAGCACAACGATATTTTAGTAACACTAAACACTTAGAAAATAGTAGATACAAGAATAATAGTTACCTCCGCCTGAAGAAATGACAATTGTTTCTCCAGCTTTGATTTGACAAATTTTCAACAGTCCAAAGTAAGCCGTCAGTCTACATACAAATTAAAAAGGCAGAAACATTTTTCGTTCATCAGCTAGTAGTTAGGTTAGCTTTCAACTTCCTTTGCAAACCAACAATACTTTTATGCCTGCCAGTAGTCAGTATCAATATTGTGTATATTTTTCGCCATACTTTTCTTAAAATTAATAACATAATAATTTTTTTATACAACTTCGTTGTTGGAGACATCACCTACCATATCTCATCTTTATTTTTTCTTTAAAAAAAAAGATTAAGAATCAAAAACCAATTTTAGTTTTTATTCCAAAACTTCAAATTCTGAAGCAGTAAACTAAAGTAGTTATAAAATGCTCACAGCCTACGACAGAGAACAATAAAATACAAAATGCAAAAGAAGAAAAAGTTGGAATATCAAAGAATGTTTTTTGTTAGAACTTAATTTTCAATTTCAGTATACATTTTTATGTGGAAGTCAATCTATCAATAATCAACATAATAATATTATATATTATATAGAGTGTATCTGTCTATGTATAATCTGTCCTTCGTTTAAAATTCAGGAAATATATGGACAGATACGGCTATAAAATTTACAATGTTCCTATCATATGAAAACATTTCTTTTGACTACTCTACTCCGTAACAGACAGATAGATGAAATTGATTGAAGATCTAATGTTGCGATAAAATGAACATTTTTTATTCAAGATAGAAAATGTTTTTAGTAATCGAAATAGTATTGTTGGTCATAAGTTGAAAACATATATCAGTGGTATCATCGCTGATAAAAATAAAAGTAGAAATGTAGAGAAAAAAGTCTGTTTCTACGCTTACCCAGTCATTCCTAGTGCACCGAGACACCAAGAAGGTGGTACACCAGTCGGAAGATCTGGCAATTGAAGAACTGCACTAAACATTCCTATATAGTATGGAGAAAAGTAAAAGAGGCATGAATTTTTATGGAAGTAGTACAGGTAGACTGTACCTGTAGCGTAACATGTAACTATATAACTGTAGGTAGCGTAGAGCATAATATATCTACATATGGGAGAAAAGAAGCATGAGAAAAGAAAGTCCGTACCTTTCATTTTGTCCGGATTGCAAATAGTTATGTCCCTCCATCCTACGTACGCAATAACTTTAGTCCCCTCTGCAAATCTAGGGTTTCGACTTTTCAACACGCTACACATTTACACAATGGATTTTTCAACACCACCATGAAATGAAATAAAAAGGGAAAAGGATTAGCAAGTCTTCCTGAGATCTTCACTTTAAAAACAGTATGTACAATGTACACCGTGGCAAAATTTGTTTTCTTGATAACGTACCATAAATAGTAACAACAAAATATGAAACAAGTGTGTGAAGGTGTTACTGTTTGTTACTTGAAAATGTGAAAGTTTGAAAGTACTTACGTTGCAATTTGGGAACCAGGTGGGGTGTCTCCTATTTTTTTTAAATACATGAATTAGTTATTAGACAGTATTATAAATGGTTTCTTGGAATGAGTCTGTAGTCTGTACATATTTCCAGAAATTATAAGAAGCTACATATTACATGTTACATGTTTTTGAGAGAATATGTAGAATGTACAGACTCATTCCAAAAACATGGATCACGGATAATACACCACAGTTATTCATCGTTCAATCATAGTCACTATACTATAAGAAATAATATTAAGCAATAAAATTTTGCAGCAGTTTGCTTGTAGTCATCTTTATTTTCATTCAACTTACCGACATTTAACCCTAAAAATAAAACAAAAATACGATTAGACGGCTTTATGAACATGAGAGGTAAACAAAGTTAGAACGTGAAAGGTTAGAATCCTTATACATCTTAATATGACAAAATAGTTTTAATGGACAGTAGTAATAATTATTATTTTAGTAAATTAGTAAACGACATACTTGAGGCGAATGCCCGTTGGTAAGGGTCAACGCTATGCGATATACTTTGTAGTAAAATTTCTGCATCAACATGTAATAAATCAAATAAAAATAACCTTTGTTAGTGACCATCTTGCATTGCACATTCTACAACCTCCGTCTAGCAAATTTATGTATGGCATAAATGAAATGGTTGCCAATGGCTAATGCTTGTTTAGTACATTATCCAGAATTCAAAGATAATATGATTTTTAAATTGAGTAATAGAGTACTCAGAATTCAAAATTAGTTCATATGTGGAATCAGAAAAAATAGAGAATAATTGAAAATATAATATAGAAATGCAAATTTATAGTGTGTAGTGTATTTGCGTCTCATATTAAACATCAAAAATAATACAGTACACCGTCTAATAGGTTTTTATTCCATGAACTCGATATCAAAAATCAAAAATTAATACAAAGAAAATCAGTCACCTAGAAACCAAAATATGAAAAGAGCAAAAAGAATTCATGTATATACATAAAAAGAGAAAATGGAAAATTTTGTAATCAAAGAATTTGAAACACCTACTGCATGTAGATGTGCTAGTTGTAATGTCTAAGTACTTGAACTCGAAAGCTAAGTTTTTTCCAGTTCTGTATACTGTATACATAGAGATCCTTTTTCACTTGACAAACTTTATGCAACTGTCTGTTTCTATAGTGAATCCCACTTACTTTACTATCTCTAGACTCTAGACTCTGGAATAACTTTAAATGTGATAGAAAATGTTTCAAGTTTTTTTTCTCAAAAAGTTGTCAAGAGCATGTAAAGAAATTATTTGACTTCTCTGAATGGAATGGCAGAAGTAAGGAGTATAAAGTAAAAAAAACGTAAAGAACTGAACAAGTTAATATCAACTTTTGACATAACATGACCATTTTTAATCACACATACATAGAATATATTATTCCGAGTAAAACCAGTAAAGCATTAAACATAACTGGTAACTGGTAAATATGTAATGTGTACTGTGAATAACAAATGTTTGGAAAAAAATTACTTTTATCTACAAATATTATACATCATTTCGTTTTCTCTGTAAATGTTTTGAGAATTTTTCTCTTACACACAAATAAGTATATTATAGAGAACTCGTGATTTTCGTAATTTGTAATATCCAATACATAGTAAATACTGATCAAAGTATTGGAATGAAAATTCACCTGTGTACAGTGTATGTACAGTGATGTAAGCATCCACTAGCATAATCTGTATATATATATATATATATATATTATTATGGCATTTTTTTAAAATTGATGACAGTGGTAAAAGAAAATTCCATTTCCATGAAAATTGCATTATCACCACTCACGACGAAGTAAACATATGTTTAATATTCCTATCCTTTTATGTATCAATACACCTTGTCAATTTTTTCTTAGTACACCTACAGCCCACACTCTACACATTCCACTATTATAAGAACAGGAGTTTTTCCGTAGTTTCCCATAAAAAACTCGAAACTTATCACAGTTTCTTCATTTTTTATTATTTATGAAATACGGAATACATCATAATATTATAGTATAAAAAGATAAGGTGTTGCCAGTTTTGAATTTAAGTTTTGTTCCACGCACTCATACACAAATGTATAGCACACCAGAAGACACATAAAACGTGTGGGTTAATTCTGTTTAAAAAGTTACAAAATGTCTATGCATGTAGTTCAAGAAAAAAGTTTTACGTATTTATGGTAATAAAAATGCAGAGTGTAGACTGTAGACCCGACCTGCCTCATGTAGTTAAATACATGTATGTAGCAACTTGAAAAAGGTCAAACGTCATTATATCAAAAAATGGAAGTGTTAAAAAAGTGATGTGAAGCGTTAAATTTTCTTTTTTCCCCGTTGATTCTCATGATTTCTTCTTTTTCTTTATTTTTTTTCTTTCTTTCTTTCTTTCTTTCTTTCTTTCTTTCTTTCTTTCTTGCTCTGCATCTTTCCCAACTCAAGTTCAAAACATTTTCTTATGTACAGAATATAATATTTGCATTGTATGTATGTAAGCTGTACATTGTACATTGTACATTTCCCTATCAAAGGAGTCTTTACTATTATAGTGTCTCGTCAAAGAATGCAAAGAAAAAACAAGGAGAAAATTTAAAAAAAACTGACTCTTTGTTTATTTCTATGAATGTGCATGCATTTGAATATGTATATATATATGTATATGAATATTTTGCTTACCTCCATCCTTTAAATCTGGTGCTAGAGTTTCTTCCACTAGTTCAAAATTACTTAAAGTGGGCAGACCATCCAAATGATTTTTTAGAATAAATTTTCTTGCTAACATTTTGAGTTTTTTTTTTAATTCAACGATTCCACTTTTTGAAACTGTATTTTTTTGTCTCTATATTAAATTGTAAATTCTGTAGCTTAATACTTGTTGTATACTATTTTTTGTTGTTTTACTGAGCGCAAGATCTTCACACTCTTTTCAGTGCATGAGAACACATGGAAAATAGGCTTTCAAAGTTTGAGTTTTGAGTTGAGAACACAGACACTGGTGTAGAAACGAGTTCCCAAAACTAAACTAAACCAAACCAACTCCAAGCGGTACAGCACAGTTCTCAGTTTGGTTCAAGTAAACTTTTTTCTATAACAAACTTTCTCCATATAATTTCTCTGGCTCCACTTGGTTTGGCCTCCAACAGTTTCTCACTCGAACACACAAGGATATATATATACCATATACTTATGTACACAGTACACAGTATAAAATGTATTTGATGTATGCAATCACAAACACTTAGACGGATCGAGTGGAACGGAAAACGGAACGGATAAACCGAAAAACGAACCAGAATGTTACTCCAAGCTGTTTTTATTGACGTTTGATGTATGTATTTACACGTATACAAAATTCTTACACTGCCTGACTGCCGAGATATTTATCAGTGTTGTGGTAATCGTCACTAAACTTCTTACTTTTGTATTGGTATCTATAATCTATAATAGTTTATAAATAATAGTTCATTTACATGTACTACAATAAGTGCTATTTGTACACACTCTTAAAAAAACAAATAATGATTGTTGAGTCCTTTTATCTTTCAAGAAACTTTAATAGTGTTGCTTCGGCTGGTTGGTTTTGTTGTTGATTGGTTCTTGTGATATGAATCCGATTCGGAGTACGTTTGGGCCCTATATAGACCGTAACAGAATGATTGAAGAATATCCCACCGTTGTAACTTGTGCTTAGGTATTAGGTAGTACGCTGGCCAATACCTGACAAAGAATGTAGGGAAAAGACAAATAGACTCTGAATTATTATTATTATTATTACCATCGCTATATTTTTTTGTTTTTTTTTTTTACCAGAGACATAATATAGCTTATAGTCAAGTCCGTATATTCTACATGTACAATGAAGGTCCTAGAAGGTCTGTAGTTATTAGATTGATGTGCGTATCTAATATATACTGGGTTTATCTACACTATGACATAATGTAGATAAACCCAGTGAATAAATAATTCATGCAAGTGTCTGTCAGTCTGCGTTAAGTGTATATGACATATTATTCCATAAGCTATGAACTACAATTATGTATATTATAGCATATATACAATATCATACAGCTAGCTATTAGATTCAATTGTCTCTTGCCTTTAGAATCTAGAATCCACAAACCTCTCTGTATTCCCACATTCTACATTTATACATACAGCCCTTCTGCACACACATGAGTATACAATGTACATATGTACAAATGACTGTTTGCTGTTTGCTTCCGTTATGAGGATATTCAGCTCTCTTCTTTTATTTACTCCTCTCTTTAATGATGCACGGATAGATAAGGTCATGAAAAAACAATCAAATCTATAAATCTAGACTCTTTTCAATCCACACGTATCTTGGTAACATTAATTACTAACATATAATATATATTACAGTAGAAATGTTATAATGATCATCATGTTTTTATAATAATGATGAATGTATATGAGACGATAAAAATGTATGCACAATACGCTCATGCATATACATATGCATATGTATACAAAATATAAAAGCCTTTATAAATTTACAAATTATGTGTACTTTCATCTTTATAAAATACGTGTACATATGTACATACACAATACACATATATATGCATACGTGTATCGTTTACTGTTTTGGGTTAAAAGTACCCGTAAAGTATCTGAGATCTAAGTACCATGTATAATGAAGGAGATGAATAATTAAGGAAGGTGTAGCTTCCACCTTACTCTTAAGTAACTCTTAATATCCGGGCGTTTTATAGAATCTAAAGAACGTCACACACTGTCAAAGTCACAAAAACGAAGAACGAGAGAACGAGGATCTAAAGAAAGGAGAAGGAGAAAAGAGAATGAGAGTAAAGAGAGTGTAGAGAACAAAAATAAGAAAGCTCAAGTACAGTAAAGTAGGCAGGTTTCTACGTAGATTATAATATAGATGAACTCTATGAAATAAGGAAAAGAAGAGAGCGAGAGTATTAGGTATTAGGTAAGTCTAGCCTAGTGGTAATGGAATTACCAAGTTGAAATTTACAATTTATAATTCCACATTCTTCATTCAGAATTGAGACTGTCTCCTGTACATTGTATATTGTACTTTTAATTCGTAATTCGTAAGCTTCAAAAGAAGTAGAAAGGAGTATGTATAAAGTATCTAATGCATGCAAATTTTCTAATTTTTCACACACTATAGACAACACAAAACACAACTAGCCAAATTTTAGAGCATAAAGACATGCAACTATATTTATTAATTTATTTAGTTTACATTCTCCTTAATTTTAAAAAAGTTTTGTTAGTTTGCACACATATAATATAACATATAATATAATATATAGGCTATAGATTCAAGAAGAACTAAAAATTTGGTAAAAAAGTTAAATAAATCCTCTTATATAAAACTAGTTTACCTATGCTGACAACTGAAAATTCTAATTTAGTAGTTAAATATCAAAAGGTACTCACAGGGACTAACAACAGAGATAGTGCTATGATTTTAAATTCTATCTTTAATTTTTTTGTAATCATAATCTTTGAAATTTGAACGTTTGAAAAAAATATTTGAAATTCAATTGGGGAAAATTACAAGGGGCCAAATTAAAATGGGGAGCTCAAATTATAAATTATAATTTGCTGCAATATATATTTTACACGTAGAAAGTGTAGAGATGACAAACTGAGACCTGAGACTCAAAAAAGGGTTGATGACTCAACAAAAGTATGAGAATGATAGAGATAGCAAAAACTTTACGGTTTTGTACTCTTGTGAAATCGATCACAGCTAGTTAGAGTTTGAATGAATAAGTTTGAAGGGTAAGGAGATAGAGAGTAAACGGGTTGAGATGAGAAACCGAGGGAAATAAAAACTGTCTAGTTTATAACTACAAAGTACAAATATATGTATATACCTTTGTATTCAAAATTTAGAGTTTTTAGAAACTATGATGATGGTGTCTGTTTTGGCTGAAGAAATTTGAATATATCAAAGAAACCAGCACCATGAAAGATGTATTTAGTAAAATATAAGGAAGACACAGAACGAAAACACGGCGCACTGACTGAACAGGACGAACAACGAATGAAGAAGCTATGGCAAAAGAGTGACTTTCTAAAGATGAAGCAAACATGAGATATGAGCAGATCCGTCACGTTCAATTCAGTAATATGCACTATTCCAACACACAAACCCACACACACATACACACACAGAGGCTTACACAGAGAAACGCAGAAGTGAAACTCGCTTAGAGACACACTTACTTGGACCGACCGAAAACTCCGAATTCGGTCTTTTTGCTGGCTACGAGCTACGAACTACGAGTGTTTTATAGGAGAGAGGAGAGAATAGAAAATGTATATGTATTTTATATTATATATATATATATATATATATTATATTTTGTGTGCCTCGTCTGTCTCTGTATATACATATGTATATGTATGCCATATTGCACAAACTCTTTCTCTCTCCGTATTCGCTCTCTCTGTAGAATCTCCCTCTCTCTCATGACTCTCACTTGCTTTCTTTCTCTTTTTGCCATTTCATATCCATTTACCTGAGTATATACGGAATATATTAGCTGGTGTGCCTATGTGTTGGCTGTACCTACCTCTGTAGTATGTATATCATATATATACTTGTACTATACATAGGTACTTATATATATAACTACACTTTTTGTCTGTACAAAGCCAGGAGCAAAATATGTGTACACTGTGTATTTCTTTTACGTCTAATAATTTGTCTATTCAGAATTCAGATATTATGTGCCTTTCATACTTTTGTCCTCTGTGTTTTCTGTTTTCTACCTATCTACGTGACTTGGTGTATATAGTTACTGCACATTGTGTATGATGTATGATGAGTGAGAGATTGGAGTAAGGGATAATATGAATATGTGTGCATGAGTTTCTGAATTTAGAATCTAGCTTTTACTTTTAGATATTTTAAATGCCTTGAGGACATTTTGTAGAAGTATTTTACTATTTTATTTAAGATCCATCAAATAGAGTTTCACCACGAAACACGATGCAAACCTATGTACTACAGTTAGTATATACACTATAGACAACTAGATGCAGAGATGAGTATCAGTAGATGCATGAATTTACGTATATATACATATATGTACATCATTGAAACTTGGCCGTCTCTTGAAACAATTTACCAGTATAGTATGTGTATGTTGTATATATACTATACAAACTACTTAGATTATACAGTGTTGTTTTCGTTCACGCTATTATTATATAATATTATTATACTTGAGTTTTACCATTTACCTGACGTTGAAGAAAAACAGGAAACAGTAGGGAGAGACACTCACACACTGTAATAATAAATAATGATGTGAAATGTATACAGTAGCAGTATACAAGTTATTTTTCTTTGTAGAGTATATATATAGATCGTGATGAATGAAGGTGTTGTAACTTGTAATATTACAGAATGCAGAATATATATTATACCACTGACTTGTGAGTACTGATAATTGAACAAATTGTATTGTATTGTTGTATTTTATTGTGTAGTATGTGTGTGTGTGAGTGAGTGAAGAATTAAAAGTTAAACGGAAATGATTATGACATTGGATAATGTATAGTGTGAAATGTGTGTATATATAATATAATATGATGTACTTATTTACTTTCTATTTCATTGAGCTCACTTTTACTTTCTCTCTTCTCTTTCATTCAGTCTCTTCAACTAAATGATTTTGTAGAGCTACGAAATCAAAGGGACCAGGGCTGAATGCCTTAATCCAAATTTTCGTGGAAAAAGAGAGAAAATCCTAGATATTTTGAATGCGTAACAACAACATTTCGAGTATTGAGTAGACTAGACTAATACTAGGGTCTAGTTTGAGTAGTAGCTAGTCTTTCTCCTTTCGAATGAAAAAAGAGATAGGTATATATGGGAAAGAACTGGGCTCTCCAAGGAGTTCTATGTCTGCCTTCGATGAATATAATCATTTTTTCATTTTTTTTGCATCTCTTTTTCACTCTACAACAAAACGTTTTGGAAATTGCACTAATAAAACTCCCATGATGTTTCACAGCGTTACTTAAATGACTATTAAGTTAATTTTGCTGTCAAATGATGACATGTAAAATATTTTAGACTCTCGTATCTCATACCATTGTACATATGTTTTTAGACGTTTTTTTGTACATCAGACGATGTTTTATAGTCGTTTTCAATGCTAGTGTTTTTTTATGCAAAAAAAAATTTGCAATATAAACAAAGGATTATGAATGATGTACATATATATGCAGTGAACTCTATGCATATGATTTTTTCTCTCTCTAACATTCCGCTAGACTGTTTCGTCTTGAGGGTTTCATTTGCTTTGAAATTTTTTTTTAACCATGATCAACTAAATATATTCCATATTTTAAGCCAACTGCCTCATTGCTGGTCATCGGTAAGTTAAAGCTAACATTTTTGAAACATGGTATAATTTGTTATCGGGCTCATTACACTTTACTTTTGTCAAGTATAATCGTAGATCGTAGGGTAATCAAACACATTTACGTAAAAAAACTTAGCGTTCTTTTTTCTTTGTGAATATATTATGAGAGTTCCATCTTTTTTTTACATTATTATTATATTATTATAAAAGGGAGATTAGAATACTAGAACTTCCAGTGGAATTTTGAGAGATAAGTTAATACATAAAAAGTAATATATATTTGTTTATTATTAATTATTGTACACTCTACGTCTTTAAATGTATTTATGCAACATACATTTTATAGTAACATGTTACATTGATACATTGATTATTGAGTATATTATTATAGTATACCCTTTCTTCATAATTCATAACAAGTTTTGGGAAATTTCACATACATCCCATTGGTGGACATATATATAGAATAATCATGGAGGAGGAGGAAGGAGTAACTGAACAACAATTCTACAGTTTTAGATGGAGAAGTCATTTAAGAAACGCAATAAGTAGTTTACAACAATATCTTGAACAAAGTAAGCCAAAGATAATGCTCAATGCACATTATTTCCTACAGTCCGTGTTCTATATTATATTATGCTGTAAACTGTATGCGATAAAAATGTATCAAATTTTGCTTTTTGTTTTGTGTGTTTTGTTTTACCTTTTGATTGTGTAATATGATTTTTGTAGGTCTATTGACTGATGTGACTTTAGCATGTGATGGAGAGACATTTAAGGTCCATCAAGTTGTGTTGTCTGTAAGTTTTTAATCATAATTGAAAAGCTATCACAACTGTATCAAAGTGTGACTTTGGGACAAGGACTATACTAAAATGTTAATGCAGTTTAAAAATATATATTATTGTTGCTTTTTCTTGTATGTCTTGTATTATTATAGGCTTGTAGTCCTTATTTTGAAACTATGTTTGTCGGTCACCCTTGTCCT
>JAQGBH010003544.1:0-19538 GCA_034698265.1 Sminthurinus aureus
TATGTCTTTTTCAACGTGACCATCGTTTACTATGGCGTCATCAAAATGTTCTTGTTCATCGAGCGGATGAAAGAGAAAACTCTACATGTCTCTGAGTTACTTCGGTAATAAATTTAACATTGCGCATACTGTACTTTACACTTTTTGCAGTAAGTTTAATATTTTGACCTTTGATCTCTGTCAATATTTGTACAGGGGTGAAGAGGATGGACTAGGAATTTTTGAAAGGATTGATACAGCAATTCGTCTCATCCAGCGGATGAAACTTCAGCTGATGGTGTTCAATCACAGCGTGTCGGGAGTTGTATTCTTTACAAAAGTAATCGCCTTGACTGTAGCAATTATTGGTGGATTTGGGGCCGTCAAATTGTTTGATAAAAGTCCCATGTTTGCCGCCATTTTCTTTTTCCTTTTTGTAGAAGCCAACGTCGTGTACTTTATCCTCTTTGACTCAGCCTATCAGATCGGTGAGAATTTGGAGGCGCTCAAAGGGGAACTGCTGACAAAAACGGGACTCCATAAAAAAATAGGTCAAAATCATGCAAAGAAACAGGAATTGAACCGAAGAATGAGGTCAATTCAGGATCTTGGTATAAAATCCGGTGGTTTCAATAATATGGAAAGGGAATCAACCCTACTCTTTTCCGACTTTTCAGTGGGACAAATTGTTGATTTGTTAATGACGTTCTAGATTCTAAAATCGAGAAAATCCTTTTTTATATTTGGTTTCTAATTTTGTGTATATATAGACCTCTTCTGCACCTTAAAGTCAATACCATTTTCTCTCTGAATTTCCTAATGTAATTAGCATGTAAAATAAAAACTGACGATATTTACATTTTCGGCGGCTTAAAGATAGATCTTCTTTCTAATGATAATAAGGTGAATATTTTTAAGTCGTTGGCTAGTTTCTTAACGTGTTGATAATGTTTAAATGTATTAATAATGTTATTTTTATGTACTACTGATAATAATAATAATAATTATTGTTATTTGTTATTGGTCATAGAATTTTATTTTTTTGGCCAATCAAGTAATTGAATCCGCTAGTTGTTCTTTCCATAATGTTGCTATATTGTCTTCCAGCACGTAGCACCGTAGAGTCGATTGAAGAAAAAGAAGAACCAGTAAAGTTTGGATGCAGTTTTTTTACTAGGTAGTCTTCAAAATTATAGAGCTAAGTCCCTTGTAAACAAATAACATCATAATCTTGTAGTTCATTGACAATGTAAGGCGAATTTGTTTTAAAATTCTTCACATCCCATGATGCAATTTTTAATGTATCAATATTTATCTTTCCATTGGACAATTTATTATTTAATTTCCCATTCCTGTGGAAAGTTGAAGACTTTTCACAATATTTCCTTGAATGTCAGAACAAGCAGTTGGGATAGTATTTCTTTGAGAGTCGAAACCAATCAAAAGTTGTGAATCATTATAATTTTGTAATTTATGATTGTTGTTGTTGTTTTTAGCATTGTTTGATTGGATATAACTTTTTGGGAAAAAAATCAACGTATTAAAACTCCAGCTGGCCAAATTTTACTTGTATATGGGTTGAGGTTTGGAGTTGTTGTACATACATCCTTGGCAGCTTGTCTCTTGTGTCTTGTGTCCTGTTGCATATTAAATATCCCTGCGCCGTTCCTGCTATCCGTTATTGAGTAATGAATACAAACTGAAGCATAATGAAATGAAAAATGAGTAATCAGAAGCAGGTCCAGTTTTATCCCGGAATATAACGAATTCAGAGTCACTGTCATTGTATCTTGTGCACTCTAGGTTATAGGAGTTTGGCGTTGGGAGTTTGCTGGTAAATTTTATCAAATTTTCATAATATTCCAAATCATGAGAACTTAAAGCATCATTTTCTTCAGTATTGAACGCGTATAGTTTTTGAATGCCACAAAAACCCACAGCAGGTTTAAAATATGCGTTAATGTATATTCCCCTCTTAATATTTTGTGAATAATCATAGTCCATTTTGCTAGCCATAAAATGAGGGGTACAAAAATCCGCGCCACCAGAAACATTTTGATCGTGCGCCACGAATTCCATACAAGTTCAACAGCTAAAATTCCGAGGGAAAGGAGCCAGCAGAAAGTCCAAATGCTGAAAACGAGTCCAATGTCCGAGTCTTTAAAGGAAAGAGCTTTAAACGGCTCAACTTTTTCTTCTGTTTCTACAGTTTCATCAACATTCCACAATGTTTTGTTCCCATGCCAATCCCAATCCGTAAAACGACGGCGATCCCATCTTTCCCAAAGCCGAAATATACCAGAGGTCAAAATCTGGTGCATCCTGTTTTGCATGGCCAACGGATAATGCGGATCTGTTCCATACTTGATCCAAAACATTTTGGTGTCTTTAAAAGAATCATCATGAGATTTTTGGTTATTTGAAAATGGAGCGATGTCAGTTTGATTCCTCGTCCTTTTGAATATGTCCCAAATTCGAGGAAAGTCATGCTCCGGCACAAGTATTACAGCGATTCCACCAGGTTTTTTTGAATCGGTGTCGGCAACATTCCATCTATCCCGTTGTTTTTGAGCTTTTGATATATTTCGAATATGTTGGGGCAGCTTTTGAGGACAGGTGATCCAAGTGTTGTGCAACAACATGACACGTCTTACGAGGTCAACACAATCTTGAACTTGTGTGCAATTGGATTGAGCAAACACCTGATCATAAATCTGGCACACTTTTTTGCATTTCTCCTGCAACTTCGATCCTTCCAAAAAGCTGTACCATTTGTTATAGGGGGCGTAATTACCGTGGTTAAGCTGATCCTCGTTCCACTCAAAAGCGTTGGTGGACCAGAAAAAGTAACCTTCTTCAAATTCTTTTCCTTTTGTCGGACAACTTAAGGTCGGAAGAGTATAGTAGACTGTGAAATTTTCTCCACCGTTTTCCATTTGGGTCCAAAATTCGGTTGGTTTCATCCGATTTTTGCTGAACAGAAATTTTTTCTCCAAAAATTCTTTGGCATTTTGCCAATCGGTTTGAAAGGGATATTTGACCGCATAGTCACTCTTGATGATTCCTTTGTAGCCATTTGTCAAAATTAGGGCCATAAGAAGCCACAAGCCAAGAATAAGACGGCAAATGTGAGTCCAGTCCTTCTTTTCCGATTTAAGGTCAAGGTCAAGGTAATCAGTGGACCTCTGAGGAAATTCCGCATGACATTGTTCCAACAGAATCCTCGAGTTCCAAAAGAAAGTATCCAAAAAAAGAGCACCAAACTCCTTAAGAGATATTTTCTTCATCTTCTTGCCACCTTTCACGAACACGCTAAAAAAATAAAGAAGGACCATGACCACACCGGTTGTGGTTGCTAAGGTGACGAAAATCTGTAGCCACACAATCGGTTGGAATGGAGTTACGTAAATGTCGAATCCCGTCTTAAGTTTGCTAACCGAGTCTGCCGTTATCAGTCGAAACCGTTTTTCGCCAACAAAAAATGTAGCTTCAAATTGATACAGATCAAGCTCGTGCTCTTTAATTTTGATCGAAACCTGGAAGTCAGCATAACCCTTTGGATAAACTTCCTGTGTCCGAAATGTCGCAAGTGTTGTAGTCAAATTAATGGCGGATGCGATGCAAAACGCAGTTGCAAGTTCATGTCGAACAGCCTTTCCCGGGTTTCGATGAAATGGCGTGTAAAACGGGGCATTCAAAAGCTGTTTGTCTTTGGGATTCTGTGGAATCTCGATCCAAATTTTAGGATCAAAATATAAACCTGGTCTTGGCTCTAACTCCAATTGTATTTCCAGTCGACCAAAGAGTACGATTTCCTTATAAACTTGAATCAATTTCGAATAACAAGATTTTGACCTTGTTTTCAATTTCGATTTCGATGTCAATTTTACTCTTGTAATTGCTGCCGAAGGAAAAAAATCAACTTCGAAAATTCGATTTGGAACCACATTTGTGTCTGGTCCGTTTTCGTTTTCGTTCGAATTGCAGTTAAAGCCAAACCCTTGGATTTTCTGTTCAAAACAGCGTGCGCAGTAGTACGAACCGCCTTTTATAGTTTTTCCTTTAGCCGCCAGGAGAAAGGTTGGCGCATTTGTATTCTTTGAAACGGCTGAAGCATCGTCAACCCTGGAATTGGGTTTCGAATGGTGCTGAATTTTCTGCTGGTTCTGGCACCATCTTGCACCATTTTCCACAAATTTTCCGCAACTGGTTCCTGGTTTTGATTCTGGTTCTGCTCGAGGCTCCACCTGACGACAAACAGATTCAGCTTGAAAACTTCTTCAGGATACTTAGGAGTCATTTCCAAGTCCTGCATGATTCGCATTTGGTATGGCATTGAATATTGGAGGTGTGACTCATAATGCTTATCTTTTGGATAGTGCCTCATTCGTTTAAACATGTCGAAAGGGATCAGGAAAAAGTTAATGTAGCAGAACATGTCTCTGTATTTTGATATCCTTGTGATGGACCGATTAAATTTCCTTTCTTCCAGAGGGGTCGTCACAGGATGAAGCAAGCCAGGAGCTGAGCCACTTTTCACCGAGAATGGATAATTCTGGTTAATCACGTGAGGTCGCGTAACGGTCGAATAGTCAAGAAGCGGCGCATATTCGATAAAATGGAGAGAACACCGGCTCAATCCACACAAATTACCAATTGCATCGCGATTTTGACTTTGACTTTGGTTTTCATGTGGATCCACAATTTGTTCAAGAAACTGGCGGAGATCCACAAATTCATCATTCGGCAGGACACTGATCACATTTTCAAACTGCTCCTGCTTCTGCTCCTTCTGCTCAGTTGAGACAAAATGGACAAGTGGATCGATAATCCAAAACCCTGTTAATACCCAAATTAAACGCAGTTTTGTGAATTGAGACATTTTGAATCTTGAGTCTCGAGTCTTTTCTATTGTTTATGAGCTGTGAGACAATAAAAAGTTATTTGAATAAATTATCCAGGCCTGTGGTTAGTTAAACTGAAATGGAAACAAGAAATGTCGCTGGAAAACTCTGGTCTATTCTGACCTAAATACATATTTCTTGTACGAGCCATAAGCATCGATTGAAACTAATATATTATTTTTTTGTTCGGTTCGTGTTTCTAGTTGCGCGTGCCTTTTTGAATTAGAAAAATGGTAAAAGATCCAGTTCATTTATTTTATTGGTTCAATATTTCTAGTTACAAGTTACAACAGACCTAACAATAAAATTGAACAAATATCCCAGCAAATACACAAAAGAATAGTTTGCAAATGCCGTGACTTTTGCCACGAGCCAATAAATTTTCCATTACTTGGAAACTCTGAAAAATATCATGAGGTCTCATTTAGATATGTTCAAAATTTATGTCCCAAATTCCCAGATAATTATGAAAAAGAAACTGAAAATGACCAAAATCAAAAACAGCTTCACTTTTTGAAATTCTGTCAAACTTCATTTGTTTTTCAGGAACCAGAATCAAAATCTGAATTAGAGTCAGTTTCAGATTTAAAGCTCAAAATAGAGCGCCTCTTCAGACGCAAACAAGGGAATGGATGAATGCTATTTTGAGAAAGTCCCCAAATGGGATTGATTGTGAGATGAACAATAAAAACTAATTACGTTCCTGCTAAAAACTGTGAATTTAGGTAAAACAGAGCTACAACCCGCATCAAAAACTCACGCCGAAGTGTGTTAGAATTTGTAGCCCCCGAGTTTTCGCTCGATTTTTGGCTGAGAAAATCAACTTATTCGACCAAATTCGGCTAACTACCTGGAAAAGCCAGACCAAATTAGCCGAATCCACCAGAATTCTGTTGGTCAAACTGACTTTTTCGGCCGAAATTTGGGCGGAAATTCGTCCGAAAAATCCGCTCTTTATAATGTGAGAATACGCTGATCTAACGTACTTAGATTAAAAAGCTTTTAAAGAGCGTAATGTGAGTTACGTTTATCTTGAGCATATGGTCTCATTTTTGGCATAAAGAGCGTAATTTTAGCTAAAAGAATGTTTTTTTCAATCGTGGTCGGTGGTCGTTTTACGATGGTCTGTAGTCGTTGCTTTTTGACCACTTCGACCATTTTTGACCACCACGACCATTTTCCAACCACTTCGACCACTTTCCGACGATTTCGACCGTTTTTCCGACCACTGTGACCACTTTTCCGACCAATTCGACCACTTTCCATCCACTACGACCGCTTTTCCGACCACTGTGACACCTTTTCCGACCAATTCGACAACTTTCCATCCACTACGACCGCTTTTCCGACCACCGACCACCAAAATCTCTCGGGATTGTTAAGCTCAGCCCAGATTTTGATGCGGGAAATTACAAATTCAAACGTATTGTGTATTTTCGTTTACTTATAGGTTCATTGTTATTTCAATACATGTTTATTGAATGGCATAACGTAACTTCAGCGTGAGCTCGACTTGAAACGGTTTTCCAGCACACGACGTACTGTCTATTTTTTTAGAAAGTAGCCCTCAACTTTCGCGCTCTCCGTTTATTTGTATGGAGAATTCAAAAGTTCAGGGCTACTTTATAAAAAAACAGACAGTACGTAGCGAACAACAAAACAAACTACACATTAATACATACAAATGCTTTCATCACGATTAGAAACAAACTAATTGTTGAGATTGAATCTAAAATTAAAACTAACATTTTGTGGTAAGTTATTCCAAAGTTTACAGACGCGGTAGTAAAACCATTTATGAAACAAACTAACAAAAGAGATATAACAAAATCATAAAATTGACAGAAACAGAAACAAACCAAAACAGGGAAATAATCTACTCCAGTTCAGTAAACGGATTCAAGGTAGCAGGAAAATCCAGTTGCTCTACCAAAACTACCCGAGTGAAAATGGAGCACAAGTGGCTTATCCACAGTACAAATTTTGGGTATTTTGCGCCTCTTTTTTCCCCGTTTGCGCCCGTTTTTTCCTCCACAGCGCCCCCTTTTGGCCTTTTTGGCGCCCCTAAACCCTCGACGCGAGGGTTTTTCAAGGGAGATTATACATAAGCGGTCACTTGAATTCTCCAAAAAAAGGACATGAATGTTTACTACAGCATTGACATCGACATTGGATCAAATTGGATGAATTTGAACACAAGATTTTTCGCTTAGCTTGTTCAACCTCAGAAAAGTGTTCCAATGAGCTGATTTTAAAATTTACCCAAAAGATCTTGCTGCGGAAACCAGTTGGCGGCAAACACATTTTCCTGCGTGTTTTTTGGCGGGTTCACATCCCATTTCCATAGAAATCGGATTTTGAACAAATTGTGCATGAGGTCTTTGACCTCCGAGTTTAGGAACGTTTTGAGCTCTGGTGGATAAAACTGGTGGATTTTGGGGTTACGTTTTGCCGCCTGTTCTGCTGAGAAGAATGTGACATGATGTCACCTTTTTCCACCAGTTGGCGAGGGGCTCAATCGACTGGCGGTGACTGTACCCCACCGTAGCATAAACAGGACCTTTTTACCCTCACAATTTTTAATAAAAAAGGAACAGAAAATGAATGTTGAAAGAGCCAGAGAATTGAAATAATTCAAAAACAAAGGAAATCCTATCATTTTATCACTTGGCCTTGTTAACTAGATTGAAATTCCTATTTATATTTTCTAAAATCTAGAAGCTAGAAACTTGTTATGAGATTGGATAGCAAAAAATATACAAAGAACTGAGACAAGAGATAAAATGTAGAGAAAATCGCGTAAAAATTTCAGCTTATCGAAGTAAAAAATACAAAATGCATGACACCCATGGTTTACATTTAACATTTTACGCGGAGCAAAATGTTAAATAATCCACATGGCGTATGACGCATGTGGATTAGCTATTGTGCACGGACGGACGGACGGACGGACGGCCACTAGTATTACAAAAGTAAGCTTTGCTTCATAAAAACAAAACAAAACAAGGATCAAGATTTTACAAAGGAGAATTTCTCAAAATTCTCTACAAAACTGGAACGTCCTTACTTTTTTATCACGCATTTTCCCCACCAACTTAGAACTTTGAACATGGAAATTCATCAAGCAGCAATGACATGAATAATCACTTTATCACTTGAGCACTTAAAAACTCAGGACTCAGCACTAAACCTTTTCCATTTTCCATTTTCCCTGTTTCTTCCCCTCTCATTTCATGTGCACATGGCGCAGTACAAAGCAGGCTTCAAGTTTCATTCCTTTTCACAGATCCTTTTCAAAGACCACAGAGGACAAAAAAACGAGAGAAAAGAGAGTCTCTCTTTTCTCTTGTTTTTTGGCTATTTCTTCTCGATTCTAAATTCTAGGTTCTAGATTTTAGATTCTAGGTGCGAGGTGGTGAATTCTAAGAAAAAGTTGTAAACCAGACCATTGATATTGTGATAGTCTGTGGGACGCACTGTATCAGCATCATAAAATCCATGTTGAATACGTTTTCATATACTTCCTTTGTATTCTCTACATTCTACATTCTACATTCTACATGTTTCGCGTTCCCTTTTCTTGTTCATTTTTCAATTTTTCTTGGTTCCTCCGTCCCTTTTGTGACTCACTTAATGTTCAATGTACAATGTACAATTTACAAAGCAGAGCAAATTCAACACTTTGAACTCTACATATATTCCGGATCCGGAATTTTGAATCCTCAAGTTTCAAGTTGAGAGCAAAATGTTTAATATTAGACACTCTTCTTTTAGTAACAAGTGTGTGGTACAACGTACAACGTGCAAGGTGCAGAGTATAGAGTATAGAGTTTAGTGAAGGAAATTGTAAATTCAACACAGAATTTACCTATTGTTTTAATAAATACATGAATTGGAGTGTGCCAAGTGTAAAGAACTGGAGTAGAAAATAGAATTAAATTGAAAGTTGAAAATTGGGGATGTAGAGTGAGCTGAGCCGGAGAATGAATTTGGATCTGGATTTGGATTTTCGGCGGAAAATTGTGGATCATTTCCGATTTGAGATGGAAAAGAGGGATCCTGGATCTTCTTGTTAGTGGAGGAGATGTGACGCTGGTAAATTGTCATGACAACAACCAGGAGAATGACAATAAAAATGTCAATGAGAACGGCGGTGGAGCTAAAAGAGGAACAAAAACATTTCAACTCCTAATCAAACAAGTTCCTTACAAAATGCATACAAATTAAAACATGTAATACAAAAATCATAATTTTTTTACTATTGACTACTGATTCAATTCATTTGATGTTTTATTTGACTTGTCCTTCGGTTGGAACATTTCCTTTTCCCTATAAAAAGAGATTACTCTGGCTGATGTGTTTCCCCTTGTACAATTTTGGAAAGTTTGGAAGGGATTATTCGGAATTACAAGCAGAAAATTCAAAAAATACGCATAAGGAAAATATAAATAATTTTACGTTTACAATCGAAAATCTACTATTTTGATCCACACATTTCCAAAGTTTAAAGTAATATAAAAGAATAGAGGTAAAAACTTGATTTAAAAAATATATTGTTACGTTCATACGTGATTCATAATACGCGATTCGTTTATACACTTGATGCATACAGCATGAAATAATGTAGACACGCGTACATTGTACATCGTACGCTGTACAATGTGCATTGTGCAAACTGTTTTGTATACACATACAGCACTCGGTAGTCGGATACATGATACATGATAACTGACTATTGAGCACTGTCCCCTTTGCATGACTCGACGACGTGATCGTTAGGTGGGCAACGGAATAAAGTGGGCAATAAAGCAATAAAACAAGAAGCCACTGAACATCTACACTTGAATCCCCTTGTTCAGGTGCACTTGGCAATAAACCGGATAGACTCGAGAAAGAGAGAGAGGAGGACTTATAAATATTATATATTAGCAATTAGGGGTTGTAAAAACGATGAGATCTCAAAGATAAAAAGGGCATTAAAACCTGATCTCCGTTGTCCCAGAATAGAGCGAGAGCATCGGCCAGACAGAGAACAATAAAAGAAAGGGGAAATTATAATTGGAGGACATGAAAAATACAATAGCAATTAGCAATATTGGGATTGGGATAACAAGAAAAGGGACCAAAAATAAATAGCAAATAAATAAAATAAAAATTAATTGGATAAAATAAAGATGAGAGAAAAATCAACGCCGTCATGGATTGACTCAAATTTTCTGATTGGTTTCATCCTCCTTAATTTTCGCAAGCTAGAATTTTTGTCCATTAATTCTGAAAATATGACTCATTTACATGATTTGAATTTAAAAGCAAGTGTAAATTTCCCGCCTTCTCCAAAACCATTGAAACTCGAGTGTCTCAAAACCCTAAAAATTGTCGAGTTAGATAGAAAATTTTCAACCTTTTCCTTCGTGTTTCTTGCTAAATTCTTGAAACGAACTCGGCGACTCGAGTCGATTCATGGAATTCCTCTGAACTGCGTCAAAGAAACGACTGAGCTGGACAAAAGTTTCATGGAGGATGCAAAAATTAAAAATCCTGGCTCGTCAAAATCCCAATTGGCAATTCGACCCTGTTTCATGTTGAGAGAAGTTTGTTTCGCGGATCCCCAAAAATTTCTAAGTGTCTTGATGAATTTGTGCACTTTTGAGAATGCTGCCGGAATCGGAATCAAGAGCAAAAATTGAAGAATGGTAGTAGCTCTGGAAGAATTCAACACTCAAAGACATTTCGTCCAAGATCTAACCGTTAGGGAAAGTTCTGAATGTGCCATGTCCAGAATTCTCCAGATGCACAAAGCGTCTTTGGTGAAACTGACTTTAGAACCAAACACAAATCCACAGGCTGTTTTGAAAATTCCACATCTTAAGAATTTGAAAATTCTCCGATTTGTCTTTTGTACAGCGAATTTCCCGGCTCTTTTCCCCTTTGGATTTGGAGTGACTCTTACTTTTCCAAAACTGGAGCAAGTTGTCCTTTCGTTTACTGCATCAACTTTTCAAACACAACCAAAACAACAAGAAGCAAGTCAACAGCATCTTGATTATCCAACTTCAAATTCAAAGATTCCTTCAGATTTTCTCTGTCGTGGGGATACATTTGAAACTGTCCAAAGTCTCACTCTCAGTCGAATTGGAATTATTCCTTCATTTGGATCCGCAAGTCTTATGCAAATTCGGTCCATGTTCCCATATATAAGTAAACTCACACTTCACAACACTCTTGCGGAAGTGTCTAGATTTCTCCCAAAGGTTTTTCTCCACTTTTCCCATCTCCATCAACTCATCCTGGAAATCGCCCCTGATAGTCGTTATGGCAACCTGGACGCGGCTCTCACTGGAATCCCAGCAGATTTATGCAAAAAACTGGAGAAGTCCGGTTTTGTCCCGTGTCCAATGGACAAAACCGGAAAGGAAAATCTGCTCAAGATTATTCAGAACGGCTCATCAATCGCGGATTTAAAAGGTAACACATCATTTTGACAACGAAATTTCATTCAAATTAATTAAAAAACGAGTCATGAGAATATGACTATGTTGTTATGTACATGTCGCTGTGGCTATGTACACACGAACAGTACCCAGCAGTCAGATACGTGAGACTTGTTACTGACTCCTGAGTGCTGTTGCCTTTACACTTGGGGTCCGACATGTGTGTATGGCATGCACACATGTCGGGTAATTGGAAGAGAGAGTGAAGTGAGTGAGAAACTAAGAAACCAATTAACTCTTACTTCCCTTGTCCGTACACACGAGGCAAGGAACCCCCGAGAGAGAGAGAGAGAGAGATCTTGTAGATACTAGATGAGAAACCAGAAATGAGAATCTTAACGAGATTCCAGAAATAAGGGCAACGAGAAAGAGAGAACTATAATAATCTCTTTAGTGTATTCAAAAAAAACTTCTTAGTCTTCAGCAGTCGTCATTTATCTCATCTCACAGTTCCCCCGTTTCACATACCCATCCAATTTACAGTCGGATGTTCTACCTACACTTTCCATCCACACTCCACTTCTATTCATAGTAAATATCATACCTCTACGTTCTACAGTTGTATTCTCATAAATACTCAAATACCTTAAGAATATAAGACTATATTCACCCTCATTCACACCCTTTTAGTTCTAAGTTCTAAACTCTAACGTAGGCTTCTTCAATTAGAAACTCATGAGTAATCATGCTTATCTAAGAATACTGGATACTGGACTTTGTGAATTGCTCCAAATATAAATAAAAGTTGAAATCCCGATAATAGACGAACGACGGTAATCAAAAATGACAGTCCCTAAATGGTTCCTCAATCAATCCGACAAACACATAATTGAGCTATCAAGGATATAAGAAGATGGAGATTACAAACTCTTACTCATACACACGATTGTGTAATCAGTAATCAATCAACACGTGACGTGGCAGCAGTGACATTGTAAATTGTGAATCAGAAGAAAAATTGTGTGGTAAAATCCCGAACCAGAAAGTTGTACATTATACTTTATACAAGCCAAATAAAAAACACGTGCGTATCTTGTATTTTTATTTTCCTCGGTCCGGTTGGTTTCCTGGTCCACAACCGACAATCGACAATCGACGATCGACAGTCGATAGACAACGAACGAGGGAATTGCATTTTCATTTCCATTCCTCATCAATCACAAATCAAGAGTCTTGTATCTTGAGGAAACAGACCAAGGATGAGAGACCAAGAGTTGTTGACAATTTATTCTTTTCTGTATTTTGTATTCTGTACTTGCTACTCCTTATCTCAACGCCTTTTAGACAATATACAGAAATCCCTCTCGCTGAATGGATATTTGTGTGTGTGTGTGTGTAGTGTGGTAAGAATGTGAAGATTGAGGATTGAGTCTGCTTACAATATCTATCTACAGTCAACAGTCTACTGTTTTTGGACTGGTGTGGTGAGTTGTGGTGAGCAACCCACCAAGTATCACAAGTACATTTGAGTGAAAGGGAGAAGATACGAAATACAAAAAGGCAAATGAGAAGTGAACAAGGAGTTTTGAGCCTTCCCCATTCTCCATTCTCCATATTCTAGCCACAACCACATCCACATCTTTCCCTTTTCGTCACTCTATATTCTACATCCTTACTCGTTATTCCTGCTGCCGTTCAGGTTCAGTCTTTAGTCTTCTCACTTGCTCAGTTTACAATGTGCAAAAAAACTAGGTACAAAAATCCCACTGTTCGCCGATTTTAGATTCTGGATTCTAGATTCTAAATTCTAGACTAGATTTTTGAGTCAAACTCCATCAAGTCACTGTGAAAGTTGTGAATCCAACAGTTCATTTCTCAATGCTTCAGTGCTTAGTGTTTAGTTTTGAGTTTTGAGTTTTGAGTTACACACTAGTTTTGTCATCAGCCACTAAACCCGGAAATAAATTACAAAGTACAAAAAAGTATCCCGTGGTTTGAAATAAATTAAGTTGAATTGAGGATGGAGAGTGAAACACGCAGGAGAAGATTGGATCTGGTTTTGGGTTTGGATCTCAACTTCCGCCGTACAATTTTGGACCAAATCCGTGTGGAGATGGAAAAGCGGGATAAAATCCTCCATCTCCTTGTGACTGGAGGAGATGTGACGCTACTGAAAAATGAGGAGACTGGAACAAAAACATTTGAATTGCTCACGAGGGAAATTCCGTACAAAGTAAATATAAATTAATCAAGTACAAAAATCATGACATTTAAAACTCTACAATTTCCAATTCCAATCTGCGGCTGTACATTTGATTTTTGTGTTTTTCTTGATCCAAATTGCAGGTTGAGACCGTGACGCTGAATCCATTGTAAAATTTAATGCATTTTTATCATTTGTTTTATCCTATTTTTTTTACTACACCAGACATTTTGTATCCCTTCAAAATTTATTGGTTTGATTTTGTACAGAAATTGGGATGACCTGATCAATTCGCTGGGAAAAGGAGACGAAAACGAAAAGGAGCCTGGCGAAAATTTCTACTTTTATCAAGACACCAAATCAAACCCAAAATCAACTCAAGGGAATGACCTGAAAATTTTCCCTCTTCCAGCTCCAGTTACAGCGAAACGTCGTTTACCCGATTCGGATAAAACGGCAGTGCCAATCTGTGAACCGGTTGGAAAGCAACGGAAACTTGAGAAAAAATACCACGACTTTTTAACCCAATTGCCAGAATATTTAATGGACAGTTCATTTTTTGACAAAGAAAATCCGTCGACCAACACATCAAAATTTATCATCCGTCTCCATGACTACAATTTGGATAAAATATGTGTGTATGAAATAAACCAGGATTTAAAATCTACCTCTCAGAAATCCGTTTCCGTTTTTCAGCTCAGTCTCCAGGAAATTCAAGAACAAATAAATGCTCATAAAAATTCACATCTGCAAATTTGGTGTAGTGTTAAAAACTTTGATATTTTTTCAGTCTCACTTCAACCTTTTTTTCGACTGTATGGAAATTTCGTTTCTCACTTTACATTTTCCCTCCGATTTTCTCGAGAAAATCCAAAATCCTTCAGTTCCTCAATTGACTCGAGTCTTCTCGTTGGATTCATCCTCGAGAATTTCCCCAGTCTGGAATTTTTGTCCATTAATTCGGAAATGCTGAAAAACTTGAGCCAATTGCATTTAAATCTGACCCAAAAAACGTTCAAACTCGAGTGCCTCAAAACACTCAAAATCATCCCATCAATAAAACACAAGGAAATGCTCTCCGCCGTATTTTTGGCAAAACTGTTGAAAAAAACTCCCACACTTGAGTCAGTTTACGGGTTTCCATTAAATTGTGTCAAAGAAACGGCTGAGATGGACCAAATTTCCATGGAGGATGCAATAATGGAAAATCATTTGCTAGGGAATCCGAATCCGAATCCAATTGGCTCATCAATACCAAAATTGGCAATTCGATCCTGTTTCCTCCTTAAAAATCTTTATCACGACGACTTTAATAAATATCCTAACGATTTGTTTAATTTACACAGTCTAAAGACCGGGACCGGCAGCAAAACTGGAACCGGAAGAATGATTGTAGCACTGGAACAATTCAATGCTCAAAGACATTTCATACACGATCCCGCCATTCGAGAAAAATTGGGACATCTCATTTCCAGAATTCTTGAGACGAACAAAAAATCCATGATGAAACTGGTTCTGGAAGCAAATTCCAACCCGCAGTCAGCTTTAGCAATTCCACGACTTGAGAATTTAAAAATTCTCCGTTTTGAGTTTGTCAAGACAAACTTTTCATCTTTTTTCCCTCGAGGATTTCAAGTGAACCACAATTTTCCAAAACTGGAGCAAGTTGAAATGCTTCTAGTGGCAACTCCACAACAACAACATCAAACTCTTCAGTCAGATTCAAACATTTCGCCAGAATTCCTCCGTTACGGCGAGACTTTCACAACTGTCAAGATTCTGAGTTTCAGTCAAATTATTCCTCCGGACTCCAGTCTCATGAAAATTCGGTCCATGTTCCCCAATTTGACTCGACTCACACTTCACAACACTCTTGCGGAAGTGTCTAGATTTCTCCCAAAGGTTTTTCTCCACTTTTCCCATCTGCATCAACTCATCCTGGAAATCGCCCCTGATAGTCGCCATGGCAACCTGGACGCGGCTCTCACTGGAATCCCAGCAGATTTGTGTAAAAAACTGGAAAAACCCGGGTTTGTCCCGTGTCCAATGGACAAAACCGGTAAAGAAAATCTCCTCAAGATAATTCAAAATGGCCAATCACTCGCTGATTTAAAAGGTAACAAATAATGTTAATAATGAAATTTTATTGAAATTCCTTAATTTATTCATAGGCAAAAGGATTTGGGTTTTCTTATAATAATATTTTCTTAAATAGAGTTGCGCCTGCTAAAATTTGTGCTCCGCCCCGGCGCCGCTCGGGAGTTTAATAAAATTCCAGTCTTGACTCCCGTTTCTTTTGAGTACGGACTCGGAGCAGAAGGGCGGGAAAAAGTGGACATTTTCTTGGAATTTCATGAGAGGACGACGCGGGAGGTCAAATCAGGTGGGATTCCCTTATTTCTTATGAATTTTTTTCCTTTTCACACCAGTGTGAATGATTACTGATAAACTGATAATAGTCCAAGGTATAAATTACCAAGAGTGTATTTTGAATTTTGTACAAATCTTTCAGAGATTTTGACTGCTCTGGAGCCAATTTTACCTTACCTCACGGTTCTGTAAGCTTTTTACCGTTTACCATTTAATCTACAGGAAAAAACAATGAAAATAAACCTAAATCTGGGGGAAAAGAAGACAATGAAAAATTACATATTATTTATTGATCATTTCATTTAAAAATTTTTAAATCCTTTCTCATGTCTTACTTTTCATTCTTCAGTGGTACAATAGCAAGAGAAACGAAAATAAAAAACTTTGGTTCATTTTCCTTATAAATTTTCCTTTTGTAGGCGAATTGTTTTATTATTACTATTTCCGTCACCACTTGTCAAATTGTGAAATGTCATTTGCATTAAAAAATCATGCTCATGTTTAAGAATTTAGTTGATACTTAAAAATTTCCTCTTTGGATAAATGAGCATGGTTGATGGTCAGTTGGACGCAGAAGGCAGCCGTGAGCAGTTGGTGTAAAACATTTCCGGAATTATAATAAAAGTTGCACCTTTTTAAAAGCATGGACAAAAAAAAACAAAGCACTTGCACCAAAAATAGTATAAACCAAAATTAACATGTTTTTAATTCAGCTCATTTTCAGCTACTGCTCACTGCTAATTCAATTCAATCGGCATGATTTTCCACTTCCGGAAATCTAAAATCCAGAAGCCAGACTTGCGCTCTTTTTGTTCTATTTTCTATTGCCCTTGAATTGAATTGAAGCTAGTTGTCACGATTCAGTGATTTAGTAAATCAATTTTATGATTGCCGAATGTCTTTATGGGAAACTATATTTTTATGGGAAACTCTATTTTTATGAGTGCACTCTATGGGTTACTGCGTTTAAGAGGATGTTGGAGATTTCCAGTTCCGCAACAAGCTTTTTTGTCTACATCGCAATGGGTAAAAGCTTTTGAGGAGAATTTGTCAAAATTCGCCTTAGAATTCAAAATTCCTTACATTTTTTATCCCGCTTTAAATATTGTTAAATTCCCTTCAAGATTTTTGAATTTTTGAATTTTTGAATGAATGCAATAATAAACTTTGTTGAAAACCGTCAACATTTATCTACATTTTGGAGTATATTTTATTTTGGATTTATTTATAAGCAACATAAGCGCGGTGACTGTATAGACTGTAATCATTAATCAGCACGTCATTAAATTTGATTCCATCAACGATCGAGACTCGAGAATTGAGATGCGTGCAGGTGGTTGCTGCTGTTTTTTCCCGCTGGCCAAGGTAAATGCCAAATGAGAGTAAAAATGGACAATGGCATTCATCATTCATCATCCATCATAAATTACAAGTGGGTTAAGATTACTTCAGAAAAAAAGTAATCAGTAATCTGACGGATTTTGATCAACTTGTCAAGTGTCAAGAGTCAAGAGTAATCAACATCTGGTTTTTGATATCACGTTGCATGAAATGTCCAATGTCTAACTTGATACACAATTTTGCAAATTTTGCACCTGTTTTTGTTTAAATACTCTCAACTCTCAACTCTCAATCCACTAAAACATTTCACTCGTTTCAGTCCTTCAGTTCGGTCCTTGTAATTTTTAATGGGGAACCAGAAACACGAACAACTTGAATTAATTCTCTATTAGTTGTCTCCTGATAAAAAAAACGCTGCTAATTTGAATATTGAATACCTTTGTAAAACTTTCATTTGTGTCATTTTATCATCACATCACAAATCATAAATCACAAGTAAAACAGGAAAACCTTTTGATTTTTCACCACTTTTTACCACGAAACAGCAAAAAAAACGAGACATCTCAAAATTGTACAGCAAAATGAAGATTTTCTCTCTCTTAAGTTTCATTTTTTTGGTCATCGCACCTCTTGTTCGCGGTAAGTACAATTTGTAAAATTTTAATTTCATACGGAATTTCCTAGTCAATTTTAAGCACAAAGTATTTAAATTCTTTTTAATTTTCTGAGAGGCTAAAATACTGACTTTTTTTCCAGGAAATCCGAATTCCAATTCGGTTTGTGGTGGGAATTTTGAAAGTGATGCTGGAAAAATTGAATTCCTGCGAGAGAATAGCAATATTAATGTTGATGATTTCACTGGCATCGATATCGATTCTTTTGTTTGTATTTGGATAGTCAAGTTGCTCTCAACAGATGGCGTTGGAGTCACTGTGGAGCTGGAGAGCTGGAGAGCTTGGACGAAAATTCTGTGGTCAATTTGTATGATGAAGGCGAGCCGACGGATCCATTGAGCCCGCCAATTACGTAAATTACAATTTATTCTGAATTTATTTTGAAATATTTACATCAGCAGTTTTGGTTTGTTTTGCCAGTTTTGATTTGCTTTGAAAATTGTTTCAAAAAGTTTTATAACTCTTTTTTTATATAGATTGAACAGCACACAAATAAATTCAGCTTTTGAATTGAGGGGCAAGATTTTTATCATAGCTTTAAAAAGTCAAAGTGTACTGAATTTGGGCCCGATTAAAAATCCCGCCTCAACTTTTGTCCTCAGTTGGTCTTCTCTTGAGCCCCTTGAACAAAAATCCATCGTCGATTCAAACTCAAAAGTTCTACCCGTTGGATTAAGGTCAACAAACTTTATGGTCGCAGGTGGTGAAAAGGGGCGGTACGACTTGAAAAAGTTTCATCCCCTCCAAAAATCCGTGTGGATTTTGGACGCAGGAATTGGCGGGAGTTTAAATGCAGAGGTGAATGTTGAATTTGATTCTTCTTGTCAGTCCAAATCCGAAATAAAATCTTTTGGAAAATCTGGCACTGAAATGAGCCAAAGACTAAATTCTTTGTGTGAATTTCTTATTTTGGTCTGTTTGAAATTGTGCGGAGCACCGGAAAATTAAGATCCGTCAACGAGTGAGTCATTAAAAAACATTCAATTTAATTCCATTCAATACAGTTCAATCACTTTCGGGTGACTTGAATTTATTTTGGTTGTAAATTTTTATAGAGTTTGCGGTCGCTCCGGTTCTTCAACCTTCACCAAGTTGACGGGACAATTAGTTGTTTTTGTTTATACCGTGGATTCCGGTTCTGGTTCTGCAGCTGGGGAATCAGTTGAACTCAGTTGGGAAAACGATCAAGAATCAGGAAATTCAACAACTACGACAACAACAACAACAACACAGTCCACATCAACAACAACAACAACAGAACGAACAACAACGCCACCAACGGAAGGTTAGCTAACTTGAATTTCAAACTTACATTTGAAGTTATAAACTCGCTCACATTTAAATTAAAAGTTTGAATACATTCGACTCAAACCTTAAGAAAACTCAGCCACGAGCAGAAATTTTCAATCTGAGAAAATCAACTTCAAAGTTTCCCGCCCTCTATGATTCTACACATGAAATTGAAATTTAATTAATTTTTTGTTTAAATATTTCTAATTAAGTTGAAGCTTTGAAATTTTTAGGATAGTCAGTTCTTGTAATTCTTTAGTTACGAAATCCCATAGCAACAAATTAGAGTAACTAATGTCTGTGTTTGCTTGCATGTTCAAAAACGTTTTTCTCCATTTCTCAGCCA
>JAQGBH010003545.1:0-19537 GCA_034698265.1 Sminthurinus aureus
TACACTCTGAACAACGTTCATTTTCAGCAAGTGGCGTTTCAATTCCACAAAAACTTTAAATTTTTTTTTGACTTTGAGCCTTTCTAAGGGACCCTTAGAAATGTCGAATTGAGTTGAAACTTCACAAAACATGTTCTTTCACTTAGTTCTACATGCCCAAATACTAAAAACCCGGGAATTCTACGTTTGAGAGGAAACGGGTCAGCCTAGTAACTATATATTAAATAAATAAAACGTTTCCTTTCCCATGTATTGAATATTGAATAATATATATGTAATAAATATGTATCACATTTGCACAATAATTGTGTATCGTGTATCGTATATGTGTGTCCTTGTAAATTTGACATTTGACAAAAATTTTTATTGCACACATGTTTCAAATAGAGAGTATAAATATTAAATATAGGCAAAGAATTTTATAGACTCGACCTGTATATTGACTACTGACTATAAAATTTCTAGTATTTAGTTTGATAAAAAAAATTCATTGCACAAGTAACAAGTACTATACTTTTGACTTTCACTCCTAAATCCTAAATAAGAACAAACTGCTAAAAAAACTGATACACATATGATAAATAGATATATGAAAACTTTCTAGTACACATCCAACATCCAAATTTTGACTCTTAGGACTCTTTTATTATTTATTATAGTAAAAATTATTTAGACATAATCATCAATCATCAATAATAATCATCAATCATTATATGCAGTCTGTATAACTCTGTGTATAATAATATATTATTATTTATTGTGTAATAATAAAATGATATAATATATGGAACAACAGAAAAAAAAACTTGACGGTTTTGTTTTGTATAGTTTATATAGTTTGTAGTTTGTACATAACCTACTACGTAAATATTTTTACATACATTTTACGTGTAGTTTTTTTAAGGTGTCCTTAAAAATAAGGGTAAAATTGAGGAAATTTTTTTAAAGAGTTACAAGTTACAATTAAATTTAGAGTTTCGAGGCTGGTTGACACAAAAATTTTAAATATTTACCTTTAAATACATGTAATAAGTCTTTAAACATGTCCATAAGCCACAATCAAAGATCAAAGATCAGAGAGTGATCAGTGATCAGTAAAGAGAACCCCCATACCAAAAAACACAACAGGGAAAAACAAAACCAAAACCAATCCGAAAAAATGAAAAGAATCATAATAATAATAATCAAAGTTGTACAATAATAATATTATCGATTAAACTAATAACTAATAAATCTACTCCGTATAATTACATAGTATTTTATATATTTTTTTGTTTGTACTTTTTTCCCTTACATTTTCATTTCCTTTTCTCTCTATACTCGATACTCGAGATACCCTACATAAATATTTCATATATGTAGCATAATAATAATATATTATAACACAGAAGAGGGTAAAACACTACTACTACTATTTTGATTAGTGATCATATTATAAATAGTATGGTTGACTTTTCATATCGTATATTTTACGTGAATGCACATAAAATACACACGTAACTATATAGAAACTAGATAGATACATTCTACATTATGTATTTGATATATTTTTGCTATTCGAGGGAAAGCTACAACAGTTAATTAAATATAAATATTTTAGGTGAACATACTCAATACTCCAAAACTAAACAGTGACAAATTATCATCATTTGAATACAGAACACAGAATACAGAGACTCTATATAATAAGCTTTGTATCATTTTGATAGTAGCAGTTGTACTCGTTCAGCTAATTATTATTGAATAGACAATGACAATAGTCAACGTCTGTCACAAACCAGATTTTTTTTGTTTTCTATTTGTCTGTTCTCTGTCTCCATTCTCCATTTACCTCATAATATGATATTCTTTCGTAATTGAAATTGGAGCTGAACTACACGCATAACATATTACATATTATGCACATATTTTATACATTTTGTTTCCATTAATAAATATTCAGTAGCTATTTAAAATATTGCATGTTCATAAAATGTATAGAAGAGTCTGCTTTCTGTTTTAAGTTGGAGTTTTGAGTTTTGAGTTTTTTACGCTTTCTCCTTTTTCGGATTTTTTCTGCTATCTAGAATCTAGAATATACATTCTGCATACAGAGGTAAATTTTGTGTTTGGATTTATCTTATCAGCATCATGATTATGATTATGATATGTAAAATAAAAATATCTACTTTAAGGATATATATAAAAGGTGTAGTTTGTAATTAGTATATTGTTAAAGTATTGAAATGACGATAAACTGTGCTCTCTCATCCTTTTTACTACCTTTTTTCTTTTCTCACTTCTCGACTCTCTCGCTAAAACTAAAACTAAAAACACAACTTTCACTCTAAAAACTGAAAATATCAAAGAATCAAAATTCAACCAGAGGCCATGTATTTATATTATTATATATATTATACTATTTTTAGCATTTACTATTTACTATTTACGTAGTGTTGGATTTTTGTAGATTGTAGATAGATAACTTGTACAGTGTGTTTTTTACGTGTAACATCAAACATCCAACATCATCATCCTTTTCTCTTTTTGAATAGTAAAAACAGTATAAATCTGCTTTTACTTTCATCTTTCATACTAACAAAACCAAGTAAAATAATAATAATAAATAGTGATAAAAAACACTCGTTTTCATTGCTCAAAAATGGAACGGTAAATAAAACTGTCTTAAATATTAAACAGCTTAGTAATATAATTATAATAATAATAAATTGTATAATATACTATTACATCTTGTAACTGAATGTCCAAAGTCATGTAAATTGACAATTGACGGTAAGAAAACAAAACTACATTGAAAACTGAAGAAAAAAAACGGAATCAGAGCTCATAAAGTATGTATAGAGTACATAATATTTATGTAATGGTTTATGATTTATGTAACATAAAACAAAACATAGCATAACATATGACATGTAAAAGTAAATATATTACTTGAATCTTTTCTATGTTATTTTTTGTATCTAAAAATTGTACCACACAAGTCGTCGTTAAACACTTGACACATAAAACTAAAACAGGTAAATATAAATCAGTACAGTACTGACTAAATAAAATCCAGACAAATCCAGAATCGAGACTACATTCGTAACTTGTATAACATAGTAAAATGTTGTGTGTTTGGTGTTTGGTCTACACATTTTTGTTGGTATAGTCTGAACAGCTCCTAAAATTTTTCTTCTTGTCTACAGGTATTTTCAGTCAGTATTGGATTTGGATTTGATGAATCATGTTACACGTGTTCTTGTTTCTTTAAAATATTCCCTTTTTCTATTTTTACTATTTACGATTTACCTCTCCTACATTTTGTGAGGATTTCATAATATTAAATCTATAACACTTATAACAATTCTAAATCTATAAATATTATAGATTTAGAATTGAGGAAAAAATAATAATAAAATGCATTGCTCACTCTGCATTCTGCATTTTTTTCTGTTTCGTGCTTCGTGTTTTCATGTTGTTGTTGTTGGTTTTGATTTTTTTAAACTATTATTATTATACTCATTACTCATAATATTATTTTATATAATGCTTTAGCTTAGCTTAGTTTAGATTAGATTATACAACTGGATAATCGATAATCAATAATGCTAACATTTGTGTACATATTTTATATATTATTATGTATAAATAAAAATGACAATGACAATGAACATGACAAGAGTCTTTTTTTTTGTTTTTCTAAGATGACACGACAGCGGGGATTTTAGACACTGAGGAATTACTATTACCTACCAACTTTGCACAACTAGACTTATTATTCTTATTGTTATTATTATTGTTATTACTATTGTTGCTATGATTATGATTATGGTGATTATGATGATGATTATTATTTGTATTAGGTTTGAGGAATTTTGACTTATGTGACACAGAGCTGGTCGTTGAAGGAGTTAAAGATGAAGCTACGTTATTTTTGTGGCTTTGTGAGGTTGATCCGTGAGGTAGTGGCTGGTAAAGAGCAGGGTTGTAGTACACGGTTTGATTACTTGGATTATAATGAGTCCCCGTGGCTGCAGCTTGAGGCATGTAGTAAGTTATGTAAGGGTAATAGTTGTTACTTCCGTATCTGCAATAGAAAAACAGGAAAAATTACAATTACATTGATGTTGATTATTGATATTTTTTTTACATGTTGTCAATTTTATAGTTTACTGATATAATTTCAAATCTACTGATACGCACAAGAATCTGCGATAGATCTTATCTCATTTCATCAGGATTCTGCTTCGTAAATAAAATAATAATCCATCATTAGTTCCTTCTTTTGTTATAACTTATAATTCTAGACTCTAGATTCTAGACTACGGACTAATTACACTGTCTTTTACCTTTTCTAAATTCAACGAGAGCCAAAATCCCAACCAGTGAAACCTCACAAGAAAAGAGGATTAATTTCTGAATTTTGGATTTTATTTTCTAGCTCTTGGAAACATGATTCTTCATTCTTCATTCTCTATTTTCCCTAAATATTCCTTACATCAGAGTATGCATTATTTATTCTATACTCGACTCTAGAATTCAGAATCTAGAAAATGAAAAGAGCCCACAAAATCCCACAAGACAAAGAAAACAATGAGAGAATACCTCATCATCATAAAGCACAAAGCACGGCTCAAACTCCACTAGAGAGTAGAGACTCGAGTCTCGAGATGAAAGATAGAAGAAGAAGGAGAGAGGATCAAATATACTATTTAATATTCAGCATTCAGCTCGGTGTACAGTGTACGGGACATGGCAAAAATTTAATATCATGTCATATTACACATTAGCTATTCATGAAACCAGAAAAGAGTAAGACAATACATGAAACTTGAAAGTATAGAGTATATCTAATATCTACCTGCCAAACTCCAAGCTCAAAACGCCATTACATTACAAATTACAAAATGAGTAAAGAGTAAAAGATATAGATTGAACAAAGATAAAGATAAAGATCAACATTTCATCTCAAACTTCAACTCGAAAACTGAAAGGCAGAAGCTCTCAAAGTCCAAAGATGAAAGATGAAAGACAAAAATACTTGATTGTACAATAATACATAATAAAATAAATAGCAAGCATAAAATGTCATCTCCCTCATGTCCATTCTCATTCCCGTTCTCATGCTCAATGCTCATCGTCTAGTCGAAATTTGCAATGCTATCCCAATATCCCAGCAAAACATGTACCTGCAGTTTGTAGACGACGACGACGAAGAAAAAGAAGAAGAAGACAAAAGGAAATTCTCTTTTGAATTTAGAATTTAGAGATGAAGAATGAACGAATGAAGTATGAGCAACTTTATTCTATCTATACTTTGTACATGTAAAATACAATAGAGACGTATATATTACATCATGGATCATGGGCACTATGCCCAAATTAGTAGGCCAAGGCAAGGCAACTCTACTCAACTCCATTCAACTCACTCACTACCAACATTAGACATTAGACATTAAGATTTGTAAAATACACAATACAGAATACACAGTAGCAACGATGATAATAAATGGTAAATGAAACAGTGTCCTTTTCTTTTTGTACCATCATTTGTATCATTTGAAATTTGCCGACGACTTGAGACTCAGAGATTCGAGATAAAGATATTTTTCTGTGTTGTATCCGAGAAATGACACTCATTTCAATTTACTATCCACAATCCACAACACACACAAAATACATGTCTCAAGATTCTAGATTCTAGACTCAAATACAACAAGAGTTGTGTAATGTGTAACTAAAACTATGCGCTACTAATAATATGTAACATTTTTCATACAATATTCAATAGTCAGCTCACAGTATACAGTATACTGCATTTTTTGAATAGTACTGTGCATGCTCATTCAAAAATACTTGGAAAAGTACTAACTACTTTTTACTCTTTAATTTTTATGTTAATGTTAATGCTCGTGTCGAGTGTCGAGAGTCGAGCTTCGAGTGTTGAGGTGACGCCAAGGCAAATAACAAATAAGACATGTGGACATGAGAGGATGGATAAAAAATGAACCAAAAATCCACTATTTAGTATTTAGTACACACTACAGATTTGAGACAAGATAAAATGAGACAGACAAAAAAATCAAGACGAGCTATCTATAGAAAATAGAAACAGAAACATGTCTACGATTCCATTCGAGTTGGAACAAAATTTTTCTTGATTCTAAGATTCTAAATTCTACAGGTTTATCCTGAATTGTGAACCAACTCACGTTTTCTCATTAAAAAGTTAACCAGCTCCAAGCTCAAATCTCAAAGCTAACGAACTCACTCACTACAAACCAACTGCACTGCCATTCAATTACTTAATTAATTATCTAATTAATGAGGTGACGAGACTTGACAAGCTTGAAGTTTGAGCTACTTTTCAAGAAATGGAGAGTGAATTACAATTTTTATGCGAAGTCTAATCTCTAATCTCTAATCACATCAAATATCACACTGTTATGACTGTATTAAATTACATAATAATAATAATGCAACTTTGATGCATGTCTAATTTCTAATGTGTACGACAATGTTGAATGTTGACGATCTGCGAATATCAATAGTCAATAATATTGCATTTTTCACCTCAAACTTTAAAAATTCTAAAGTTCTTGTCAATCGGCAATTGTAAATTGTCTATCGTCAATCGTCAAAATCAAATGATTGCAGAGACTGTAATTTATTTTTTTTGAGCTTCAGTGTTGAATGGTATTTGATTGGCCTGGTCTATGTATAATTTAATATTTAGTACTTAACTGCTGCTTGACCGAATTCATAATAAATTTAAAAAATAAAGGCTCATTAAATGACTTGTTCTACAGTTCTACAGTTCTACTGCACATGTGTAGCTACTTTTTTATCATTTTATTGTCTCACTATGGACTATGGACTATGGCTAATAATAATATTGCAACATCAAACATCCAACATGAGCATTGACGAGACTGTTGATTGGTGATTGGTCATGACGACGGTTACAGATTACAGATTCACAAGTTGCAATTCAAAATTCAGAATTCAGACTTGTACTCAGCTGACAACTGATAGATGATAGACATTTGACAATCCACAATTATAATTAAACTGTCTCTTTCAAACCAAACCAAACCACATTTTGATGCATATTATGCATGAAAAGTATGTACAATTCATGTGTGAATGTGTGTTTCAGCTTCATGTTGGTTGCATTGGACAAAAGAAGAAATCTCTCGTCCATTTCATTTCATTCCCTAATCTATAACATAAATAAAAAAATGTGTAATAACATTTAAACAACATTTCATTTGTTCATTCACTCACTGACTGACTGAGACTTGAAAAGTTGAGACTGATGCATTTTGCATTCATTCATTCATCCATACTTTGTATCTGTGTTTTTGCACAACATCTTACATCTTCAGTCTTCACTGAAGACTCTTCAGCCATGTGAACACTGAATACTCGTGATATAATGTGAGATGATACAACTGACTGAACTGAGCTGTGCAATATGCAATGCAATCCTCAATACTCAATACTGTACTCTGTTCTTGTTCTATAGATACATTTTAAATACGTGGTCTGATGTTTGATGTGGTGTGGTGTAAGATTTTGAATTTTGAACATGATTCACTCTCTGTTTCTGTTTCTGGTTTCTATCCCTCTAATTAAAATCATCAACAGCATATGCACCATTATTTTTTCCTATATATACAGTAAAAATACACCACACATCTTTACGAATGAATCGAGAGTGTGTGCAACGTGCAACTGAAATTTGAAATACGTAAAACATTATTCATTTCAGGCATAATACAGAATACAGCACCACGACTAGAGAAGCACAGGAGTTGTGATAAATTAAATGAAAAATAGCTATTACGGTTATTATTAAACTCGCATTAACCATTAACACTAACATTAGCTATTAAAAATGAAGTATTATAAAATGTTGACGTCGTTGACGAATGGCGAAGGATAAAGAAACAAGAAACAGAACTATGATACAAAATACAAAACATCAAACACGAACACGAGACAAACATTTGAACATTTGAGCATTTGAACATTAAAACATGTTCAATCTCCGTACTCCGTACTGTATCATTTATAATTTATAATGGACGAATAGAATATTGCAAGTTTAATTGATGACCTGAAGCTTCATTACTATTATTATTATTACAAATGCTACTGCTACTATGATTATTATAGTTACAATTTTGTCTGTCTGTAGAAATCTATCTGTATCTAAATGTACTTTGTGCATATGTCTAAAGTCAACAGTCTACACTTGTGAATAGTAGTAGGTAATAATATTAATTAAAAATTAGTGCATTTGCTGTACTTTATTTATGACTCATGATGATGATAATAATTTACTCTATATTCTATATTCCACATTCTACATAATATGCTTTAATACACATAATAATAATAAATTATAAATTCTTCCTTGAAACTTGGAAAGAGAACCCAAAACCCAAATTCACAATATACAATATTATTCTGCCCTACTTTTTTCACTTTCAGCTTTAAATCTTTTTAAATAAATAAATAAATAAAAAGTAAAACGTTTTGTATTTTGTATTCTATTGTGTTTTGTTGTGTGTGTGTTGCATCGTAATTGTAATCGTAATAGGAATAAAATAAAACAGTACAGTACAGAGTACAGACTGCAGGTGTTACAATTTACACACAATATATATTTTAGGTACTTTGAATTTATTAAGGTGGCATGTGTTATTTATTTATGCTGTCTACCTCGTAACTCTTAACTCGTACCTTTAAAATATGTATCATAGATCATAGGCAAGCATAATGTAGAATAGAGATAGACAGTGAGATGCAGATAGGCATTTTAAATATTAAAGAGTAAAGAGCATGAATAAATAATATACCATATGTATCATGTGTTTTCTGCTCTATTCAAATTTAAATTCAATACAATATTATACAATGATAGCGAAAAACAAGATACATGTGTAATATTAAGTTTGTACTTGAAAAAAGCAAAAAGATTCCTGTGTTTACAAATTATGTCTAGTAATTATTAGTATTATCTTAATTGATCTATCGCAGTGACGTAGAACCAACTAGGCAAAAAAATGACTTGTATAAATAGTAAATAAAATTAAGGTCACTTACTCAGGAGTGGTTGCAGGTACCAGTAATTGGCATGCGAGCCTTTGAATGAGATTTAGAGTACAACGTCTTTCATGACCCATGAGACAAACGGTGGAGGAATCGACAACATTATACAAGGTGATGAGGAAAGCATAGCGAAGTCGGACTGAAGCACCGGACATGTGATTCGCCAAATAAGTTCGCAATTTCAATTCTTGCTGATCAACCTGGAAATTATATAATAAAAAATAAATGTTAGATTAATCACCAATCAATAATAAATCATACACACATGAATGTAAATAGTAAATAGGAAGTGCAACGTTAATCATCAGCATTATCATCATCATCAATAATAATAGCAATATCATAGATCATAAATCCTACATTCTTCTTCTACTGTCTGCTGTCTGCCTTTACTGGCTAATGATAACGAATCAAGATCATTTGTATTTTGTTACATGATACATGATACATGATTTACCACGTACAATTTCCAACTAGTTGCTTATTATTTACAATTTACACGTACGCTCAATATTACGTCATACCAATCAATAATCAATACTCTAGACTCTATACCTACAACATGCAACCAACGATCAACTAACGATCTACAAGGTATTTTTCTCTAGGGGAAGTAATAAAGTAAAATAAAAGCGTCTTTGAAACAGTCAAGAGTCAAGAGATCAGATATCAAATAGATGGTCAATGGGTAAATAAATGAAAGTCTTTTCATTAGCCATGTATATTTATTTATGTTTTCTATTCCGCCTTTCCGTTTTTTATAGGGGTACTCAAAACTCAACACTGAACGACGGCTAACCTTAAAATCGACAATCGACAGTATTTCCAAGAACAAATCCCAATCTATACATTCTCAAAGCTCAAAGCTCACAGCAAGTGAAGGAGTGAGTGAGCACCTCTAAATTCTAAATGCTAAATCATACGTACAAAGTGTATTATTTGTTACTCTTTATTTTCCTTTCTTACAACTTGTCAGCTCATTACAATCACAATTACAATGTCATGAAAAGGAATGGAGAATGGAACTGGCACTGGCTACTGGCTCATTCACTCTCCACTCTCAACTTAAAATTAACCTCAAGACTCAAGACAAAAAAACAAATGATACAGGTACTTTGTACTTTGATTTTTTTTATCAAGTATAAATCAATGTACGTAAATCCCCATGTAAAAACTAATGGTAAATCGTAAGTAAATAAATATGTACAGAATATTTATGCCTTTAGAATGTAGAATGCGTACGGCAAAAAGAACACGTAGACCTCATACATACAAGATACATAAAATACATCATAAAAAGTAAAAAGACTCATGTACTTTTACACTTTACACACTATTTACTATTTAACACTAAACACTAGCATCTAGCATCTAGACAACTAGTATCATTGCATATCGTATATCGTATTATTACAGCATAACATGATATAATATCATGAGGAAAAAATTAGCATTCTCTCTCTCTCTCTCTTTCTAACGTTGAATGTGCTTTTGAGTTTTGATAATATTCATAAGGTAATAATAATATGATTTATAATTTATTCAGAATATTATTTAGGACCACATGGTTCTTGGTACATGATACATGATGTATAATAATATGAATATGATGGTCATCTTGACATTGTATGCATATTTTTTTAAATACTCTTTATGAATCACAGTTTAGCATATAAAATACCAAATATTAAATACATATTCCATTCTCTTCTCAACTATCAATTCTCAATGCTCAATGCAACGGAATGGACTGAAACAAAAAAAAGGATGGAGGTCAAATATTATATTTTGCTTGCCTCCATTCTCCATTCTCCATTAGATAATTATATAATCAAAATCAAAATCAACTGTAATGCTGTAAGCTGTGAATACTGATAAAATGTACAATGTTCATTATGTCTGTTGTGTGTTTATTTATTTAGCAAGTATTTGCATATTAAATTCAATGGATCGAATCAGATTAGATTTCATATAGGAGATCAAACCAACTAACTAACTAACTAATGCTAATAATGATTGCGTTTTGGATTTCCTCGAACCTTTGGGTTCGTTTGGTGGACTGATACTGGTTGTACTGACATGAACCATGACTTGACTTGACTTTGATCAAATAAATACCAAACATCTAATCCAATGAAATTTTTTCTCTCCAAACTCCAAGCTCCAAACTACAATGTTTCTTCCGTGTACAAATTATCGAGTTTTGAGTTGAATTGAGTTGATTTCTTAAATAAACTTAAAGTTTTTTATAACTTGTAAAAAAGACCAGACCACCGACAAAAACTAAATGGTTGACTAAGCTTGTAAATTATAAATGGCAAATTGCACAGGGATAAAATATGGTAAAAAACCAGCAAAAATGAACCGTCTACATTATACATAATTAAAAGGAAGAGAATGAGAAATAAGTAGGATTGAGTCCATTGTTCAACATTTTCATTCATTTAATTTCCTCGACACTCGATAGTCGACACTCGACAAAAAAAAATAATCCATATCGTATCATGATTCCTAAGGTTTCTTTTCCTTGACTTGCCCTCTCTCATTTACAAAGTATCAAAATCTACAAAGTAACAAAGTTTTCGGCTTTGGTGTTTCTGTTTGGTGTTACTCTGATTTCATTTATTATTTGCGATTCTCCTGTATGTTGTTTTATGTTGTATTATTTTTATTTATCCAATTTTTCTCTCATAACCAACCACCAAATACCAAATACACACTACAAACTACACGCCGCACCTCTTGCACAAAACTTTATGCATTGATAATTGACATAATAATAGTAATAAAATGGAAATAAAAATAGAATAATGGAGCAAAAAGTCAAAAAAACAAAGAGGAAAAACGTTGGTCCAGGAAAATTCCTGAAAAATAGGTACTCATTGCATACTGTGCACAATGTGTGTGTATTATAATTTATCATTTATCATGCATCTTTCATCTGTATCAATTTACAATTTACACCCAGTAAACAAAAAATGTTAAAAAATATCCTGCACCCTAAACCCTAAATAATAATAATAATTCTAAAATGCACTGTACATTGTACATTTCTTATTAAGTTGCAATTTGCAACCACGTGTACACATGTACTTATTTATTAAAATCCACTCGTATCCAAAAACAACACCCAACCTTTTTTATACTTAAACCTGATAACTGATAACCTACTGCGAATTAATGGTAATACATAGTATGAACCAAGAACCAACAACCGACCATGCACAAATTCCGTGGAGATTCGAGATTGGAGCTACAAGATACAAGATACATCGTACAAGTACCTAAATTTACATGTACATTTTCCATATAAAATACATTGTGCGTATTTAATCTACCATAGCTAAATTATAAATTACTAGTAAAAAGGATGTAAATTATTTGCTAAGAATAATTCTGAAGAGTGAAGAATGATTGCAGAATATAAACTGAGATTTTAAGTAAGGCGCTTGGGAAAAAAAGTTTGTATGAGGCGGATACAAACATTTTAATTCTTAATAAATATTAAACATATATAATACGAGTGAATGAATGAATCATGATACCATAAGCTAATTAAAAACCATGTAGAATACATAATTACGAATACGAATTACAAATACGATTACGAGGGATGAGGAAAAAAGGTTCAAACTCAAAAACTCAAGAATTAAAGTCCATTGAAGCATCAAGATTCGAGATTCAAGAATCAAGAACAATGTTGTACTTTTTACAATTTACATAATATTATGACTTGTAACTACTTTTGTAATACATCTTTTTCATACTTGTTTCTAGTTTGCAGTTTGTACTTTGCCAGTTTGTGAATTTTCAAATCATGTCTTGTGGAATACAAAATATCAAATACAGACCACAACATGCACATTTTGTACATTGTTCATTGTACATACATCAGAATCTAGAATCTAGAAACACGCATCAAGAATCAAGTGTTGAGAGCTGAGATCTGCGAACAGAGACGCAAAGACGCAGAGGTGCGTTCAATTAAAATGTTATAGTTGTTAGTTACGACTGAAAATTACTCAAATTCTCGGCACGTGGACTGTATTATCTATCTACGATCTTCTAGAACATGGAAGCAATCGTCAATTGCTGATTGTTGGTTTATTCATTACACATTCAACATTCAAAATTCAACAACACTTTACACGCGTTTACATTTCACTTTCATAGTAAAGAGTAAATAGTAAAACGAGTAAGCACAGAACGGCGCAAAGTAAATAAATAAAGTGTACAAACTGTACATTTTACATTTTATGTCATTTTTTATAGGATGACAGATAAAAGACAAAGGGAAAGACAATTGGAAATTCAAACGATCAAGAAACAAAGTGCCATAATCCATCCATAAAATTTGTAGAATATGAATACTGGATACTTGATGAAATTTGCATGACCACACCATACGACACGAGACACGAGACATGAGAACTGAGAAGAACTGTTGAAAACAGGTCACTTGAAATTTGAAATACTTTGAGTTTTGAGTTTTGAATATTCATTCACTATTGTAAATTGTAAACAAACAAATATAAAATAGGTGATGACTGATCACTCTTTTACCTTGTGTTTTGCACATTGCATAAAATACAAAATTCATTTACTATTGATTATTTACTAGCAATCGCTACTTTGTATTTTATCATAATCCGTTGCATCTGTCTCTGTTTTTCTTTATTCTATTTCATTTTCTGTTGACAATTGTGCTAGATACGAGATGGCTAATTTGATTTTGATTTTCTCCTACTCTAAGGACAAACCAAAAGGACATGGCGATCCACTAAAAAATAAAACACTATGATTATTACTTGTGTCCTCTGTTTTAGAATTGAATAGGGATTAGGTCAAAGTTGACATTTTTTTCTATTCTCTATTCTCTTTGATATTGGATATTTTACCATTTCATTGTACATTGTATAAAAAATACACACGCAGTAGCAAGTATCAGTAGCTAAACATAATTTAGTATTTAGTATTTATGAAAGGACAAAGATGTATTGAATGTAGAATGTTCTATGTGCTGCTCAAAACCATGGATAATGTATAATAATGAATAATGAAATGAATATGCATGCACGAAACATAATGTAACAGCAAACATGCAAAACATAAAATAGCATATTGATCCACATTCTATATTATTCTGTATTATATATTATTATACATTTTACGTTATGGAATTCTCTATTCTCTAGGCTCTAAATTCTCGTTACTCTATACTCTACATTCTACATATTATACTGTAGACATTCGACACTAAACTCTAGAGACTAGAGAATAAAGAAGAGAGACGCGTTACGAAACGACACGTTGTTTTTCTTTATTCTCGATTCGTAATTCGTAATTCTCAATCCTCGAGTCTCGAGCTTCGAGTCACCGACTCTCTGTCTTTTAGTTTCAGCTTCTGTTGCTGTTTCTGTTTCAATTTCAGCGTCAGACAGTGTTATAAAATGTTTGGTTTGGTTTGGCTTGCTTTGGCTTGGTGTGGGCTTTACTTGATGTTTATGCTCATGTTGTTCATACGATTAGGATAATTTGTTTGCCAGTTTGTAGAAGAGAGAAGAGAGAAATGACAAGAGCAAAACAGAGGAGCGATAGTAAACACATGATACAATTATATTACAACTTGCACATTGCATTATATTACGTATTACTTCCTCGTTGTTCCTTGTCATTTGTATAAAATGACAGTGTTTCTGGCTCTGGTTCTGGCTCTAGATTTTAGTCAGTTTTATGTACATTTTTTTGAGATCTCTTGGGTCTTCTACCTTTCACAGTCTGCATTCTACATCTATCAACTACAGTATCTAATATCTATCATCTACATTCTACATACATGCAAAATGTAGACTGTAGACTGTAGACTTGCCTATTCGTGTCTCTTTTACCTCATTTATTTAATTAAACATATGATACTCCTCCTGCTACCTCGTTCCTACCTCGTTCCTGCTTGTTGGTTCATGTGATACTAAATATAATATGTACTGTAGAAAATATGAAAATATAGGAATACGAATGCTCCACAGAATCATCATATCTATATAATTTTCTGTTTTCTGCCTACACAAAATAATATTTATTATTATTATTTTTATTATGCAGGAAACATTGTACAATTGCACACTGTATACTGCTAACTACTACCTATACTTACGTGTCCTATCACTACTCATTACTGCTTACTGACTACTGACAGAGTCCAAGTCAAGCCAAGTAATATTTTGTATGTATGTTGTGCATTGGAATATCTATGTTGGAAATTGGACTAGTGTGGATACTCGATTAGTTGGCTTCATCTCATTTACATTTATCCTCAAATGTACTTTTGCATTGTACACAATACAAAATACACAATACACAATACACAATGCACGAGTATCCGTCCGTGTGTCATGACATGTACAAATGTATCTAGTATCTAGATTGTAGACTGTAGACTGTGCATGCTATTTAAATGGTGAAATGGTGAAATAAATACAAGCAAAAAGAGATGGAGAACCAGGTAAACCACTAGAGACTAGGCTCTAGATTCTAGATGACAAAAATAAACGAGATGAAATGAAATGGCTATTTACTACCTGACTGATTCTAATTCACTGTGCAAAGTGCATGGTCCATTGTCCATTGTCCACAGTAAATAGAAATAGGTATTGTTTATATTGTATACTTTATATTCAATGTCCAGGAGGAAATACACCATATCCCATGTCCTATCATATTTTCTATATGTATATATAATATTATCACAGCCCACCATAATATTATGCAGTATATAATATGTAGTCAAACCATAATATGTAGTCAAACCATAAACAAAAATGTCCTGCACCAACCAACTAAATGAAAATGGATAATATATATTTGGCATTTGGATCTAATCCTAAACTATAACTAGATATTACATTATATTATATTTATTTACGATTTTTGTCCTTTTTCCCTCTGGTTTTTCCATTTCATTTCAGTCCTGTATTCAACACTCAACGTTCAACATTCAAGGTTGTGCATCTCACTACTCACTATGTAATATAATATAATATATCCCTGACCATTTCTATAAATACAAATATTAAATACAAGTATACAGTGTATGCCGTGGTCTCCCATGAGAAAGGTACCAACAACCAAAATCCAAAGAGGAATAATAATAATAATAATAATATTATTATTATGCACGTTTAAATACAATGTACTAAAAACTAAAAACAACAGCACAAAGCCCAAAACAAGAACACGTACATAAAATTCCTAGTTCATAGTTCACAGTCAACATTGGACTTATTTACGTCTTGTTTTATGATGTGTGATAAGTGATGATGATGATCAGGATGACGTAGTTGGTAGTTTTACTTTATTTTCTATTTTTACAACTATGGACCGTGGTGCATTATGGACTATGGAAAAATTCACAACACCGCACCACATAATATTATTATTCCCTATTCACACCTGCTTGTACCAAAAAGCTAGTTAAAAATATCATTGCCTTTAAATTTCATGTGTGGATAAAATTCAAAGTCAAATTGAAATTCAAAACTCAAAGGATTTCAAAAACTATGTACTGAGAAAAAACTAATCAATTGGATGATGTTTGACATTTTATCCGTATCAAGTATCATGCCGTTCTTATTTCTTGTGCATTATCAATCATCATTAGAATATAGAACAAAGTTTCCTTGAAAAACTGTATGTATGTGAAAAAGGAAGCAGATAATAGAAATTAGAAATAGAAAAAAACTATAATATACTTGTGCAGTATTTAAATAACTATGAATTAAAATATGAGAATGTCCAATCAGAGTCTAGAGTCAAGAATATTTCATGAAGCATGATGATGATGATGAGCATCAACTCATGTTTGTCATCTTTTGCAATCGATTGCACCATTCCTACAGTAAAGAGTAAATTCAACTAAAGTAATGTAGAACCCTCGCATGATGTGAACAAAAATGAATGATAATGGATCTGTAAATAGTAAATATAAAATATAAATATAAATAGTGAATACAAAATACAGGATGTGAATATTGTCAATTATCAATTATCAAGCCTATCGCCAATCGCCACATTTCCAAATCATACGCTTCTTTAGTTATTTAGCCTACTCTTCTCTTTTCATGACATTTCACAGCTCATTCCTCATTCTGATACAGTTATCACGTTAAATATGCACCATGTAAATTGTAAATTGTACATATTTATCGTGTCATGTGCAATGTGTGTGCGAGAGGGGAAAATGTTTTGTTTTGCCATTTTTTGTTGAATGGAAAATTCCATCACACTTATCATTGTAATTTATAAACTGACTGATGAGTTTAAAACTGAAACTGAATTTCACTCATCATCATCGTCCTCAACGATCTTATAACGTTTTAAAACCACACATCATTCCTATTGGTTTTGAAAGTGTGAGCATTGGACTGATTGGGCATTGAACATTGTACATGAAATCCTGTTTATTTTCCATTTTCACATTTTTCACATTTTTCACATTACGTAAAAGTCGTAAAAAAACAGGCTCCGTCATTCCTATTCCCCTTTTGCCGTTTGTAATACGTTTTATTATTATGACTTGTATTTTCTATTTTCCATTGAATGTTATGAAATATCATGTAACATTTAACATGATTGTCAGATAATAGATGATAGATTTGTAATTGATTCATATAAAAAAAATAAGAAAACAGATTGGAAAAATTGGAACTGCCAAAACCCAATCCAATTGATAACAATACATAATAATAATAATAATAATTTTGAATTAAATTGCATAAAAGTGTAAACCATAAACCCTGAAAATTGTATTATTTATTGCTCTATCATGATATTGATGCACCAACGACTGGCGACGACCAACAACCAACAACCGACAACACATGATCCAAACCAAACCAAGGAAAAAAACTAGAACTAAAACTGGATCTAGATTCTAGATTATGGATTATTGATAATGGATAAATAGACACATGGAAAAAAAAGACAATGGGCACATGGATAAATATTATGCAAAATGTTAGTGTTTTTGTGTGGTGTGTGGGCGATTGGATATTGGATTGCAAAAACTGTACAGCAAATACATAAAAATAACGGGACTGACAAGAAGGAGGAAAAAAACTAGATAATGATAATAACGCGATGCTGATGCTGGTGATGATCAGGAAATAATAATTTTGACGATCCACGAGTAAATAACAAGCTGACGTGTGACATTTGTACACGTTTTACTCAAATACTCAAATGTGAATTTATGGCAAAGAGATTACACGCGCACTTGATACTTTATATTTTATGCTCTACACTCTACACTCTATACTCAATACACAGGACAAGTTATACGTTACATTTTATATCCTTTTCACCATTCGCCATTCACCATATTTATCAGCATATTATCATGCCGTATCATCACATCATGTTGTTCAACTGACAGAACCAGCTGTTTTTCTGGTTTTCTGGTGGATGGAGGAAAAACACTGCAACGTCTGAAGTAGCTGACTGACTCGACTAAAATACTAAAACCCACAACTGACAAGTTGTGAGTTGACTTGTAACTTGAAAGCTGAAAGTAAATATATCGCAGACTGAAGACTGAAGAAAGTAAAACTTAACGAAAAAAAACAAGATATGATGATTTTTTTATCCCATCAAAATCTATAAATTTATATAATCTGCAGCAAACCTCTTATATGATTATTTCTACTTTTCTTTTCCCCTTTCATAATATCATGATTCATCTTGAGATTTAAGAGTTAAGATTGTATCAGCTCCTGGATTTATTTGAATTTGAATATGTGCCTTCTATTTCCTACTTTGAATTTTGAATATATTATGCATTATGCATCTCGAATCTCGATTTCTATTTAATCCACAGACTTGTTTTGTTATCCAATAAAAAAATACTTTTACTTTTCATGAAAAAAGGTAAACAAATTATAAAAACAAATACAGATGGAGAAAACCCATAAAATCCTATAAAAAGGGAAACCAGGAAAATTAAAGAAAACTTCCGAGAGCCAACAGCTGACGAGTCTGACTCTAGACTCTGGATCTGGAGTCTAGATCTAAATCGTTGTGGCACATGGAAAATTAAACTTTGAACTAGACGAATGTCACAGACGGAAAGAAGTTTGAGTTTGACCCCCTTTCAAAACAAAAATATGATATGATAAAAAGATAATGAGAATGATCGAGATAATGACTAAACATTTGATATCCGATTCTTTCTTCTTTAATCTTTTTTCTAATTGGAACTGTAAACTGTAGTAAAGAAGTTTGCAATCCTACTAATTACTTCTGCTATACTGATGCTATAAAATATTATGAGCTTGATGATGATGCTTTAGAAAAGAATTAAAGGGAAATTACCTCGGGGAAGTCGATGAAGAATCGTGAGCACATGTAGCGCTGAAGAGGTTGAATGGAATGTCCGTCGGCA
>JAQGBH010003546.1:0-19537 GCA_034698265.1 Sminthurinus aureus
GCTCTATTTTTTCTGCGATTGCAGCGCATAAATTATAAAGTTCCTTTAGATTGTTTTTCATAGATAACCCCACATATAAAATAGATTTTGTATTTACATTCCTTGATCTGTTCTCTTACTTTGCCAATATGAAATTCTATTCAAACTTGTAAAAATACCATATATCTATTGTAATCCATGCAGATTGTTTATAACTTTATGTCTGCATGAAAAATGATAGTTTACTTACCTAGAATCTAAAATGTACATAGAATGCAAATAAAAATCCTAGGAGAAAGATTATAAAAGCAATTCAAATCTGGGTATTCGAGTTTGCATATTTTTACTTCATATACTTACAAAATAAAAGAAATTGGTTCCTTTAACCTATACCCTGTACCATGCATAAAATAAGGAAGCATGAGGTATTTGCTTATTATATTATATATATTATATTTTAGATTGAAAAAGCGGCATTATTGGGATAGTATTTGGGAGCCATAGAATCCCCTTTCTGCAATCTGTAATCTGCAAAATCCATCACTTTTTTAAATCATAATATAATATAGCATAAAATTTTAAGGTTTTTTGAGTTTTTCATCAAGAATTTCAATCAGAAAATCAGATAGATAAGCAAGACGTAGGACTTTTATCATTATGCTATTCAAAAACACACTGTTTAAAATATCATCTAGGATTCATTTCTGATTTCTAGGTTATGTATTCCAAATTCCAAGGCATATGTAAGGGGCTCAGTGACGACATAATTAAAACAGCAGAAAAAAAAATTTCCTTCCCTCATATACCTAAAATTTCCTTCCTTCCGTTCTCATTTACTATAGATTTTACTTTCCTTCCAATTAACCATAATCAGTAGCATGTACTGTTATAGTACGTAGCATTGTAGCATAGTTCCTGGAACTATGTTATGTCGTACATAACTTGTATGTCTATATACTAATACACAGTAGGTACAGAAACCTAAGAAGTAGTTGTAAGCATTATTATTTATATGCTGGAGATACTTGACTTGACTTTCCCTTTCTCCTGACAAAATAGGTGAAATTTCTCCTCCCAAACTTGGAAATACATAGAATATAGAATCAATAAGAGACGGTTGCATAATTATCATTGCTACTTTCCCGTCTATATTCTGTTTTCTAGGTATACTCACTGACTTCGACGCAGAGGTATTTTAGAACGGTTGAATAATTTTAGGAGTTAGCTCTCACATAATATTCTATATTCTACATAATTTAATGCCAGTGATCGGTATCCAACGTCTAACTACTAACTACAAATCACTCATGGAAGAACTTTCAGTTGAAGAGTAGTAATGCGTAACATAATATAATATATTTTCTATCATATTCCCTACTCCTTACAACATACAACATGTGTAATGTGTATATAAGGGTATTGTATTCTCGTGCTTTGTCAGTGTTTTGGTTCAAAGAGCATGTATAATGTCCATGTCATACACCTGTTATCATTATAATACGATATCGTATTTAGCTACACATTCAGACACTGAAAAGAAAAGCACATCAGTAGATATATATCATGACTATTCATGTATCTATCTCTCATCAAGAGTACTATTATAAACAGAATGCAGACCTATCCTAATCTCATACATACAACTCGTTGACATATTCATAGAGTGTGAGATGGTAAAGGTCACTTGTCAGCCACAAAAACCGAGCTCGTGAACAGTGAACTTGGACACACTACGTTATTAGTACGTACTGCAAAGCAATCCGATTTATAGTTTAACCTTTTATTTGTATTTAATGCCAAGCAATTTAATGTCGCACATGCTAGAACCTAGAACTACACTGCAATGAACTGTATACACTATACAGTATACAGTCTATTGCAGTCAGTAGCCAGTAGTCAATGCAGTATTAAGCGTCCTGCAGTTTCATGGTTTGCATGCCCATTGCCCTTTTCAGCAATGCAAATATAGGGTTTGATTTAAATTTTTGAAAAAAAAAACATGTTTTCATTGTATACAACGATTAGTCCACATATTTTATATTGACCCCTATATAAGACGCTTGAATGGCTTAAAATGTATGCATTGAAAATCAATTTTAATCTCGATGAGAAAACTGACGGCCCATGTGTACCCACTACCCACACAAGAACGACTAATAGTACATGAACATAACAGTGGACGTCCAAAATATGCTTCTTGATAGATGTCTTCTAATTACTAATGCTTAGGGCGTTTGGTCTTTATATCAATAATCCGGCTCGTACGAATACGGGAATCTCGTATTATACTATAGATGCAAAATGTGATAATTCGTTTACCATCATCACAAAATATCATCATCATGTAGAAATTTAATTAAATCCTTGTATGTATCCTTTATGTTTTGTGTGTGAACGATACATGAACAAATATTTTGTGTATTATAATACATGATGTATTAAATAGCCAAATTTCAAGAGTATAATATGAACTGAAGAGTGAATGGAAATAAACCAAATTATAAAATGTTGAGCAGAGCATATGATAATGGCCTAAGTATAATATTATATGCATGAATAACAAATAAAACATAAATGCGTTGTGTGTACACTAATCAAATTAAATCATGTAATCATGGTCCATGTAGTGTCTTGCAAATAGATATATGTGTATTGTGTGTACATGTATATTATGTAGGTCGATAATAAATTTATATTTCATCGACAAGCAGAAACGGCAAAATAAAAGTTTTTCAATCTCGATTTTACAAGTTCAGAAGTTATACATTTTATATTTTATTAGATTATGATTAATATCATCTTTGTATTATTATTATATTGTTAGAAAAGTTTGCATTGTATAGCTATTAAAAATGTACAACCTTTTGCTTCATCATTTTTCGTGACAGGACATAACGTAACTGAAGAGTTTTTCACACACATACATTCGTCTTTTTTCTCGTTCATGCTTATTCATTATGTAAATTTTTAAGTCGTAAATTTTTTCCTTAAATTATGACTTACACAATATTACTGTTATTATTATTATGACTATACACACCATAATTCATACATCACCATTATATTATGTATTTTAGTTTACTTAATTTTATTTAAGTTTCATATAAGTGAAAACACTACAATATAGATCAAGACTGACGAGTAAAGGCAATGCGTTGAGACTCTTTATATATCGATACTTCATTTATTTTATGTATTAAGATCTATTTCTAGTTATTGTAGTCATATACATGATCAATTAAAAAATATAGTCTATGTAGAATGTAGACTCACCGTCATATCATTGTTTACTTTACTTCACTTATAAACTTTAATGTAAAATTCTACAACTTTTTACCAAACATGGTAGTAGATAGTAGAGATTTCTATTATGAAATAAAACAAATAATAATATAATAATCATATAAATACTTGAAATCTTATACGAGTTCGTTTCTTCAAAGCTTGCACAAGCACAAATACATATAATAACTAAATATATTCATTTATGCACTTCATCATTGATTCCGAAAATATAAAATTTTAAAAATGCATAATAGTATGTAGTGAGTAGTGTACAAATAATGAGTATAACAAAAATAAAAACATTAAATAAAATTCTTGTTGCTTGACTTTGATCCTTATGAATTCTTTTCGTTGAATGTTTGTTGTACAATAATATAATATCTCATGATATAATTTACAGTCACAATCATACGGTTAGTCTTACGTCTTACATTAAATTGGTAAATACTTGAATATTACATTGCATTGTATAGAACGTATGTTATTTACATTTTACGAAGAATTTTGTATGGCTATCATACACTTGAATTGTTATTCAGGATTGTGTATATATGTATTATATATATGTGTGGTTTGTGTAGAGATGTACATACGTACATAATTATATATATGTACTGTATTTATATTAGCGTATCCAAGCGATTTAAAATATCACAAATATTAACGAAGCCGTTTTAAGCGGAAATTAGTTTGTGAATGCCCGACTTTCTAACACTAAAATGTGGGAGTTAGGTGGACGAGCATGTAGGACAAAAGGCTTTTCACATGACATGGCATTTTAAGTGAATGGATATATATGTAAGCAAAGAACGAGCAGCATTTGAATAGAATAAAATTACCAGAAGTTCCAATCTGCAATTTAAATCGAAATCGTATTTAGGAACTAATGACATTTTCAGAACAACATGAGAGACAGAGGACTAATACCATTCACCTATACAAAATGCAAAGGAATGAGAAGAAGAAGAGCGTACAAATGACTTTACAGGATAAACTTGAAATGTGCTCACAGTACAACTCTTTTTACCAGAGCACAAAATTAGAAAGTCGAAATGAATTGGAAACCAAATACAATGTAGAACAGGCTGATACATATATACAATACAGGCTGACTACGATGTAGGTAAACATATAAAAAAGAACAGGCGAAACAGAAGACGATGAAAACGAATAATGATTTAGTCATTAGCTTTGTAAATGGTCCTATATGCACAAAAGATTTACAGAATGTAGGAACGATGGAAAATTTCAAATACTGTATATGACCATACACTAGCCCCGGATTACACTGCTTGAACACTTTACTTTCTCTGGTGTTAGATTACATTCGGAATTTTTTACCACCAAGCTTTTGCTTATGCTTATACATATGACGTATGACAAAACCGATAAATCAAGATAATGTACAAAAGTCATACTAGTATAATAGATACGTGTAGACGCAAAAAGTGAAAGTGGTTTGGTGGTATTGTATTCCGATTTCAAATAACTACGCATGGATTGTTATTTGAGCAGTTTTGCCAGTACTGGGTCCTTGTTTGTACCTGGGCTACCGTTTGGTCATATACGGTACATGTATTCGTAAAGTGTACTACAAAACAATAGGTAGAACATTATTTAAAAATGCATAGTGTTAAAGTGGTACATATGTATGTTAATGTCCTATTGTATTAAACATGTATAAAATAATTGCATTAGTAGTAGTTGCTTTCGTTAAACATTCTAGTAATTTCAACAAAATATTATTGTATAATGCATTTTACTAAAAATAAAAAATACAATAAATGACCAATCTACTAATTTTTATAAATTATTAAATCTTAGCTGAGCAAAAATGCAAAAGTTACTAGCAATCGTCCTAACCTAATTGTTATGGATTATGGAAGTACCAAAGAAAAAACTAAAAAAGAACTTAATTTTCTCCACTTACTATGTACTTATGTTTATGGTTTCAATTTTATCCATTCTACAGTTCGTTATATATATAATTATTATTATTCTAGCTGAATACGACCCCTAAAGTTTTTTTTCAATTTTATTAAGCTTGATTGATAGTACAAAGTGCATGACTCACTTGAATGTCCATATTATTAGCTTTTTTAATGCCTTTTGTGCCTCTATTTTGCTATTTTCCTTGATGATATTATTTAGATTAGTTATTGTTCATTTTTATACTAGTTTCAGTTCAGTTCAAGTTAGTTTTCTGTTCTTCAAATCTTTTACTTTTCTTTCCTTTTCTAACTAGACCACCGTCTTAGCAAAGGGTGTAAGATTCCATATTGCTAAGACATTGCTACTGAATTATTGTTAAATTTACTCATAAAGGGCTTACGTGTTATGTGTACATGATTCTCTTGATGTTGTTGTATTGTACAATTTGTAAATAGTTAATTTGTAAAAACAGGACGTGATATTCACTGTGACGAAGGAGCCAAGTCATGAAGGTCTCTGCCTCATTGCTACTTGTTTGATAATAATTGTATATTCGTTAGATAGTAGGTAGTATAATGTATTCACTTTACTTTTTGACTTTTTGCTCGTGTTTAAGATATTTTTAAAGATTATATTTTGTCCAACATTTTCACTTTTTATCTTTTTTGTTGCACTAATCATAATTCACTGTATGGAATTCTTACTTTTATAATTATTTATTTTTTAAAAATTATGTTGAGTTGTATATGATAGATCGCAAATTCTAAACACTCCGTTTCAAACTCGAGCCGGTATTCTTACCGAGTTATTATTGATTCGAATTGCTGTTGTATCATTTGAATTTTCATCAGGTTGAGTGAGTTCATAGTCGTATGAAGGATTCAAAATAATGTTGGGCATCAGTTCTATTGATTCGCTGTCGTGAGTATCTCTTGAATCAGTCCAAGTCACTTTATATTCCCTATAGAAGAGGCAACATGTAGCTACACCCAGTAAACACAAAGTTCCGAGGACTACTCCAACTGCTACTATCCATGCTCTAGTATCAAATGTATCAAACACTTTTTCAAACTCTGCAATACAAATAAAAATACATCAATGTATATTTTATCATTTATAATTAATATAGTATGAATATCACTAGTCATTTTACACCTATGTACAAATTGGTCCATTACAAAAGTATATGTACACTGTAATATCTATTTGTTACTATTTTGTGGTTCGAATTTATTATTATACACAGGGAAAACAACTACGTAATCAGTAATCGGAAATACTCAAGCTTCAAGCTAGAAGCGAGACTTTCACTGTGTCAGTTTATGCCTATCTTTCTTCTATTCCTTCACATAATCATAACCATTACAAAAGATGGTACCATTAATAAATCCGAACTATAAAATCTGAACAACGTACTATGTACAGACCATATACTACAAACATATATAACATAGAATCATATAGAACATCCTACATACAATGAAAATCGGAAAATATTTTTGGAAATTATATCAATGTACATGGATGCATAATATAGATGTACTAATACTAATACTTACCAATTTCTTGCATATCGTTATGAGTAAGAATTTCTAGAACTGTGCTAGTTCCTTGTCCTAACTTGTTATTAGCCCAAATTTCAATGGCATACAACGAGTTTGGTTGTAAATGGTAAAGTTGAAATTGTCTCTATAGGATATACATACAAAATATCTTTCATTCAAAGGTACATAAATGTGTCATTTCTACAGACTATGCATAAATACATTATTTGAGTGATGCAAATGTGTTTTAAGACTTACGCGATTGGGATGAATAAAGGTAGGCTGACAAATTTTCCAATCATCAGAAGAATTTTTAAGACGATACCTAATTTGAAAGGAAGTAATAGGATAACCGCCTGTTTCTCCCACATCCCACATAATTTGTGCATATATAGTTGAAGGCGTTACTGTAACATTCATTTCATGAGGTGGTGCTGCAAGGGAAAATCAAAACAGTTCCAAAATTATACATGAGAGTGATCCAAACAATTCTAATCAAGAAATAAAGGAAGGAATGAATGAATCAAGTACTACAACAACAGCAACAACAAAAAATAAGTACATCATTCATGATGCTTCCACTTACTTCGAACTTGAATACGAAACGAACCAAGTAGTTCACTTGATGAATCATGACTACTTTCATTGTCATCATCATCATAAGTATCTGCTTGACATTTGTAAAGACCAGAATCGGCTTGAGTTAAATTGGGAAAAAATAAACTTCCATCCGGTTTTACTTTAGATAAAGAGCGACCAACCCGAACCCACATTATATCCCTCACATCAAAATCATGACTAATAATACAAGGTAAAGTCAGGTTACTTCCTCTATCTATTAATATAGTTTGAACTTCCTCTTTCCTGGATCTACGTCCACTGAGGTTGTCTCGGCGAGGAGCAACTGGAACGCCTGTAGAACAATACATGATCATGATTAATATCGTAGGGAATCAACTACGAAACTACATCGCAAAATATTAAGTACAGCACTGTGTGTAGTACTTAAACTGACACGGGCGTGATACAAATGCATATTTATCATATCATCATCATGATATTATTTTTTGTTTTGTGTAGAACTCTGAACTTGGATTAAAAAATGATGACGATTGATAATATATTTTTTTTAAATAAGTAACACAGAAAAATAATAATACACAGTGTTCTACATGTATTTTTAAAATCTGGAATTTATACTAGATTACAGTACATGCTTCACATCATACAGCTATGTGCTTGCTTTACATATATATGGAATACTACTTACACCAAATTTTGCGACAAATATTGAAAAAATGACAAAATGATTTTCAAAAATGAATGCATGTTTTTGATTTTTCTTAAACATAAATAAATTATATAAACAATAAAAAATATGTAAGCCGTCTTACCTTCACTAACAAAGCACAGAAGTATGGCTAGGAAGAAGAACACTTCTTGCATGATTTTAAAAAATCTTCAAACGCCTTGTCTTTTATCGACTCTTACTAGTTTATATCCATTAATTTTTTTTCAATAATATCATAACATGTAGACATTAAAGAAAATCTATAAGATTATTTGAAGCACATTTTTGCTGATGTCCTAATCAGCAGAAAAAAGACGCTGAACACTACCACCACAAACATACACGATTGCCGTAATGAAGCTCACATTTTCTTTGTAGTATATTACGATATAGGTCCATAATTTGTACAAATTTAAGCTTTCAAATTTAATGTAATTAAACTTTTTTAAAAAAAATTTCTTGCTATCACTATAAAAACTATATATGTTGAAAGGTGAGCGATGGAGAATATTACATTTTCATTTTAACTTTTCAAAACAGTTGCACTCATGCCACAAATTATGATCACTGACACAAATGTAACTTCTGCTTGATCTTCATTTTATTAGTAGACTGTTGTTGAAATGAGATAAAGCAGCAACCATGATTGTTGAGATTACGTTTTGTACATCACCTTTTTCGTTTTTTTATTTCTCAGTCTCAGCTTCAGTCAGTCGTTGATATTATTATTATCGATGGATTTCTTGATTTCTTGAGATTGTATGAATGTTTTGCTCTTGTCTTCATCCTCACTCCTCACGTCCTAAAACATGAATCACAAAAAAACATCCAAGAATGTAAGTTTTATTAAAAGCGAATAAATAACAGGAAAAAGTTAGTTCATTACCTAAAAGAGAAAGTTATCGAGACTTAGAAGACAAAGATCATACTGAGGTACTTAATTGAACGATCCATACTATTATCACTCTACTTCTATAAAGGAGACGACTACGACTATATCATTTATTACTTCACTCTGACTTACTCTCCGAATGACTGACTAGATGAGTGTAAGTCTGGAGAAGAATTGACTGGAGAGCGAAAAAGAGGGAGAGAGAGACAGAGAGAGAGAACGAGAGAGTAAAAGAGTTAGAAGATAAAGTTGATAGATAGAGGATCAGACCTATACTGAAACATGGAACATGTGTATCTGCAATGAAGCGACACATGATGATATATTATGTAGACTGTAGAACTGGAGAATATACTACCAAGAATGGGGTAGCATATTTATTTCCTCACTCTCTATTTCGTTTACTTTTAAACTATATAGTATAGCCTATTTGTGTATATACGCACTCTAACATTAGTAAAAAAAGAAAGAAAGAAAAGCTGTTTTGTTTTCGTTGGAATTTCTTTTTTACAATATAATATTTTATTAAGAACAATAATAATAATAATAATAGTTAAGATTATTATACCTCTTATTCTTATGTCTTAACAGCATATTATTATTATATCAAAAAATAGTATACATAAGCTGACGAAAATTATATGATTTCTCTTAAAATGACTTTCTCCTGCTTTCTCTTTTCTTACATTTTATATACGTGTACAAATATGTAATATATATTTTGTGTATACATGTACAATCTGATTCCATGAAAGAAACTAAATATTTTGAATTGTACACATTTTTTAGTATGCTGTTATATGATGTGTATAATTAGGAGATTGGAATAATAAAAATACCTTTACGTAGATATATGTGTGTACAAAAGTCTCTGTTCCACACGTTTGCCGGAGCTCTAACGAGACAGAAAGCAATATCTTTTAAGACTTTTAATCCCAGGTAGGTTTCACTAGCAGAATATTTAATTCAACGGAACGTCAAATAGTTTTCTAAGAATAGTTAACAAACTTTGCAGGAAACTATGGGCATTATTATTACTGTTTTGTATGACAATAATAATACCTACTATTCCACATCACGGGTGACAACTGGTATTTTGAAAATAGGATCAGCAGAGAAGTAATAGTATTATTTAACCGTTAGTGGAACTATTTACTACACGCCGTCTAGGACAAATCTACGAATATCTTGGAATACATTTATCCTATATATATACACTTATCTATCTGAATTAGAGTAGAGAAAAGAATCGAAGAAATATATATGTTTGTTTACAGGGTGAACGAATCTAGCTTTATATGTACGGATACACATGATATGCTCATGTACAAAGAAGAAAAGTCTAGTGTAGTATGGTTGACTATAGAGTACACCGTGAACATACGAGAAAAGTTTACAAGTAAACATGTACTTATACGAAAAAATAATAAAGCCAGGAGAATGCAATAAGAGTAGTACTACTAAAAAAAGACTTGAATCTAAAAGAAACGAAGTGAACGAGAGTGAGAGTAAAAACCTTAGAAATTTACACATATGAGACGTACATATGTATGATATTATATACACATACATATGGATGTAGATACATTAGTCTTTTCTCAAGCAACCAGAGACAGTATACAAGTAAGAGTGGGGAAGGAAGTAGAGGATATTGTAAATTTATATTAATATAGAGAGGTATTACATATACATAGGTAAACAAAACAACATGCATCGCACGTATTATATATGTAATACACATATATACTGATATCACATCAAAATAGGTAGATATCATAACTTTCCATGACTCAAAAAGCTTTCGTAGACCTATACGTTAGAAAGTTATCAAAAAGTGCAAGAATGTATGTAAACTGCATACACACGTCCTCTGATACATGTATATACAAAAATAAGTACAAACTACAAACTACAGGAACATGTTATACATTATATTATTAGGATATTCGGTATACATGTACCTTGACATGTCAAGTATAAAAGACTTTATATCAGTATAAGTATGAATAAGGAAGTTAAGGTTAAGAACAGCATGCATATATGCATGGAATAGAAACACTGATATAGAGCAAGAGAACAAAGTTCTGAACTATCCGAATTCCGAGTAAGAAGAAAACGGCGACGACGAACTCACCAAGTGATTGGTGGTGGTTGAGTCAAGAAGAGAGACCAAGAGTAACAGAAAGATAGATTGTGGGAGTTAGAGGGGAGGATGGTTCAAAAACTAAGGCTGCCTATCTAACGTACATATAAAGGTACTACTGGAGAAACCGATTCTCCCCGAAATTGTCTGGGTCGCTACCCTTCTTTTACTGTTGTAGATATATTATACATACACTACATATATACACATGTCTAAGCACAGATATATGTATATATGCATTACACGTATATATATAAATGCATACAAAGCTAAAGTGCTGTACATAAACACAATGGTACTAATACATAGTAATAAAATTACTACAAACTTATTGATTTTGTAGTCATATAGCCGTCGAAATACAAACTTCATATTATGTATACACAATACATTATACATATATATTGTTATAATATGTTTAATGTTTATACATTACTCACCACCCGTGGACTTCTATAATATTATGTTCATGTGTAGAATGTAGAGAAGGGATGTATGAATAGATGCTTTTAATAAATATCAGATCCAACTCTCTGTAATAGTTGTTTTAGTTATAGCGGAGGAAAGAAGATAGTAGATAACCGAATGTCATGAACAATCCGAACAACGAACAACCTATACACACATAATAAAAAACATATATATACTTACACATCTTTTATTCTTACAACGTATAATTTTTCTTTATGTCTATACAACACACTGTATAGTATACAGTATAGTTTGAATACATAAATACACATTACATTGTATATAGTACGTGCAAAATATTTTACCCAGCCCTGGAACAGAATACCCGCTTCGGACTTTAATCCTCATTTAGTCACATGCTCTCTCGGGATGTTTACAATGTCCCAAGACATTTTTACACTGGTACACACATACTAATAATATAGTATTATATAGGCTTCAATCCAGAAAATAACAAAACACAAAACAGAGTAAAAACATTCTTTTTATAAATACATAAATAGTTACGAGTTACGAGAAACTCGTATATTTTCACCAATTCTTAAATACTTTTAAATATAATTTTGATTTTACATGGTTCATGGTTCAATCATGAATCACGACATTCTGAAGACAACTGACAACTATCAACATAAACTATTAAAGTTGTTTACACTCAGAAATGATTAACAAAAAATGTGACAATTTGAAGTTAGAATTTTTCAAGAATACATATGTATCTAAGCACACACTCAAAAGGTACTAAATTTGAATGGGAAGATATAGGATACATGATACATGTTACATGTTAGTGTTACATGTTACATGTGTGTAAATAGAATATAAAAAGTCATTTCGTGTTTGAACATAATGTGAAGTTAAACTTTAAACTGTGTGATAAAAATTAGAGTTTTATTGTTTTAATAAGCAATCTTCTTTCTCTGTTTTGTGATTTGAGTGTTTCATTATTATCTTGTTAAACAAGACAAGAAAACAAGACGTTTCCTGTTCATCAATTTAAAATAGTAAATGTCAAATAAGAATTTATCATACGCATTTGTTTACATCTTTTGTATCTTCTAAATCCAATTTCAATATTTTTAAAAATACTTTAATCATTATAAATAGATTTGAGTTTTGTATATTGATATGTCATTTTCTTCTTATTTTGATTTTCAAGGTAATCCAACAACTGATAGGAATCCAACTAAAAAACGTCATTTTGGACCTTGGAAGCAATTTATTTATAAGACAAATGTGTGCTATACGAAAAACATGTGTGTACGCTTAACGTTTAACAACGCAAGTAATTTTTTATGATAAGATTGGCACAAGACATGTGTACTCGTAATTGTATAACTATAATAATATATACTTGTTAGTACCTATATGAATATAATTTTAAAGTTGTGTATATATACACATATATATAGATTATTATATTAAATAATATTATGATAGTATTTTAATCGTATTACCGAAAAATTATAAACAGTGTAACACGTATTTAAAAAGTACAAAAAGGATTAAGAATTATTATTATTATAGACATGTTTTTCTGCTCAACATTTTAAACAACAAATAGAAAACAAAATCAGAGAGTAACAACAATCAAAAAGATGCTTTTTAAGTTGAAATGTAGCTAAAGTCAATCGAAGTAATTAATCGATTATAATGTAACAGAAATTGAGCTTGAAAAACAACAAATATTACTATACTACACTAGTATAAGTTATTAGTATGCATCAACAATCAACAACAAACTCTAATAATATTGTACGCACACTTTTATCAGAATCAGAATAACTACTATGTAAACAATGTAAATAAATAAGTACTAAACATAATAATGCAAACGTATATATTATAGAAAAACATGTAATTCTTTTGATAAAGACGCAATTCTCAGTACGCAAATTTACTAATGTTTCTGCATTGATTAGCTTTTATGAAAGGATACGTTGTTGTATTATAAATGTGTAATGTTGAGCTACATTAAGTAATGTCTGTGTAAAGTCAGCTTTACTATTAATGTCAAACTCAGTTGACATTTTATTTCACGTTATCAATTCTTATGAAAAATATATCTATTTCTTATCCATTATCTATTGGTGCAAAAAATTTACTGTGAATACTTGATCTATGTGCCAAAAATAAATTAATAAATGTATAAACATATAACTACTATAAACGCTGTATTAGGCATTAAATGTACGTAAACTAGTTTAAATAAATAATCTATATATATATTATATGTAGATTACAGTATACATATATTTATACACGTGTATTACCTATACGTATTACTTTTAAGGTTGAACAAACAAACTATATTAGATGTACAAACACGTACTAATAATTTAAATTTATATATATAGCAAATCTGTCTATCCCAAGTTTTCAAGTCTGTATCATTTATCCATGTCCTCTTCAATGATGACAGAGTCCAAGTCATAAAAGATATCATTAATTTTGTCTTCTTCCTTTTATATTTACCTCTTAATGGAAAGCTTCAACTACTGTGTGTTGTCTTCTACTTCGACAAAATATGTATTTTGTGTGAATATACTTGTTTATATATCAAGTGTGCTACATCATAAGAAATAATGTGTTCTGATTTACTTTTAACTTTTAATCCATCTCTTCGTTAATGTGAAGTGGTGTACATCTCATTGTACACACTAACTGATATATAAAAGTGTTAATGTGCCAAATATCTTAACTTGCTTCAATTCGAATATGTAAACTGAAAAAGAAGAAGAAGAAGGAAACGAAAAAAAGAAACTAGTTTCCATCTATCTTTCTTGTCAACCCTGTTGTAAAGCAACGAATGTATCGCGATTTACAAGAAACTGTTTGTTAAGGTAAGACAAAATATTGAACATTTTAATTATAATTCATACTTTTGTAGATATATAATTACAATTACATAAATTTACGTTTTACGGTTTTACTCTGCATATATGAATAGAAGTAGAATAGAATATTTATTTGGTATGGGTAGGCCCCCCCCCCCCCCTCAACTCAATTCTTTAACAAAGTTTGAATAACTTTGTACACATATGTAGCAACAATTAAACATTTAAACTAGAGTCTGTAGTATTTGCGTCATCACTTCATATAAGTTGAATGGAGGCACTCGTTTTGGTTTAATTCACTAACGAAAATATTCAGCAATATCGTTTGTTTCAAAGGTCAGACAACGGACTTACATTGTACACAAGTACTTGTGAGTATATAACTGTAGTTCAGTGAGTGAACCACATGTACACATCCGCCCTAAATCCTGCAATTATAATATCAATACAAATTCATAATTTTACAGAGGTAGTTACTAAGTCCATGTGTCGTAGTCCTATTATGATTATTTGTATCTAAGAATTATACTTTTACTTTTCTGCTGATTGATAATAGTAATAATAATAATAAGTCATTTTGCTTGTTGGTTTTTGTTCTAGATGTTTGCACAACATATAGCTACATTACATTATTCATTCTATATTATAAGTTACCTAAACATGGGCAAAGTTTTCTCATTTAATTTATAATCATTTTCATGTTTGAACATAAATCTATGTTTGTGGGGCAATGGAATAATATCATGACATATGGTTCATGTATTTCTCATGAAGAAAATGTACCTTGGTAAAGATAAAATGCACAATGTTGATTCGGTCAACTAGAAAATAGCTGTGCGACAGCAAGATTCTTGGAATTACAAACTAGGAAACTGAATAAATGAAAGTGGAATTCTCAGTCTCTGCGGATCGTTTCCATTCCCCAATTGTTTCATGTAGGTTGTATAATAATATTATTATTGTATACTTTATATTCCTGTACATGTACAGTGTATAATGTTGTACATTTTGCTAATAATAACAGAAAAAGGTTCTGAGAGAGAGAGATGGAAACCGCAGAGGAAATTAGAAAGATCTTCAGAGGAAAACTGTAAGTAACGAGTTTGACTTTCGCTACGATAGTTTCAGCGAAAACTTTATCATGTCGTGTTGAACAGGCCACAGTACTAAATAATGAAACAAAGTGTATTCAATAAATTTAACAGGAGCACAGGGAGGAGAGAGAACCACTGACTAAACTAAATGTTGCTTGGTTAGTTTCTTGTTTTTGGTCTTTCTAGATCATTTTTCAATCAAGTTACATTTATGCATAGATATTCCTGATTGAAATCAGAATTATATGTTACATGATGTATAATACATTAAATTATGAACAGTTTTCTTTTTTACAATGTTCTTTATCTTTCAATATATATGTTCTTTTGAATGCTGATTTTGAAAGCACAGGTGATAATTTTTAGATTGGGTTATCTCAAGACCCGTATTTCTAGTTTCACAGAAATTTGCTAGACATTGCCTATATATACTAGTATACGTCTACAAAATACATTTCTTGTATTGAATGTGAAAATTGTATCACCAGTTGCTGAACAATTTATAATTATTATACCACAAAAAATTTGCGGTTATGAGTAGAGGACAGGGATAATTACAGAAGCTTTTCTTCTATTTGTTCAGAAAGGCATAAACATGTAAATCAAGGGTAATTATTTCAGCATGTATAGCGAATCATTTATTGTGTAGTAGTGTTCATTTTAAACAACAACCATGTTGTGTAGTTTTGTGCACGCTTTTGGTTCACTCTCATTAAGAACACGTTCTTTCCACATATCAAGTGCTATTTTATGCATTAAATATAGTATTTTTTTAATATTTTGGTAGTGCTGTTTTGTGAACGACAGGACGGTAAATTATGAACAGAAAATGTGATATATTAGTAGAGTTGTATAACAATGGTATACAACTGTATCATTAGTTCAATTTACATCTGGTTTTAGGTCGGTTTTCTGTAATTTCAATTCTCAATGAGCTTGGTATATTCTAGTTACTCCAGAGTGCTTATAGGCGATTATAACAATCTGTAAATGACACGCATACATAGAGAAAGTAAAATTAGAGTATGACGAATGAAGAAGCGGTTACATTGGTAGTTAAGCTTGAAGTCGATAGCCGTCATATAATAATATATAACATTTTGTCCATTTACAAATATACACTCTACAGTGCAGATACTGTCGTCTTGTTATTCATCACTAACTACATAATCGGTTTACATGTTATCCTGTCTGTTTTTAAGCTTTCCAATGTTTAATGATTAATGTTCCAATTTGTGAACTAATAATTTCCAGTACACACGTCATGATCTATTAAAGTATTTTACATTTTACCAGTGCAAATAGTTCGAGATCGAAGTTTTGTTGTTCATCGTATAGATGTATTTTCATCGTATTTATTTAAAAAGAAATATTAGTTTTACAGTGTAGAGAGTAGAGAGCCATCAGTACATTAGCATCAGTTTTTTTTGCGTGTACGCAGTACATTTACACATTTGTACACACGTCTGTCCAGTTTTGCCCGTCAGTCTTCAAGCTGTTTGTTTGGATGTCGAAAAAGAAGTTACACTAGTTACAAATAAAGTATTTATATCTAAGTTGCGAATTCAACGTTCCATGCATGTGTTACATGGTTCGTAAAAAGATGTGACTGTGTAATAACAACTTGTGCAAGTTTACGAGTGTGAAGACGATAAGCATGAGGAATGTGGACTGTTTGTAATGTAGTGCCATAATATTATAGGATTATGATGTAACGGTTGTATGATGAAATGAAAAAAACTATTTAAAACAATTTTTTTTGCTGACAATTATGAGACTCTGATGAGGAACATGAAGCATCATAAAATTTACATCTTTTAAACTCGGAGATGTGTGTGTATAACCAATGTTAATACTACGCATTTGTGCATTCACGTTCCTAGTACAGCTCATCATAAAATAATTCGTCCTCCAACTCAATTGTATTAGAAACGTAGGGAAAAAATCTTTTGATGAGATTCTATGCACTTCAATTTTTTCAAAGGTCCTTCATCATCTGAATGGCGGTTTTTAATGGCTAGATTTGAGTTTTTTGCTCCCGTTTTACCTTTGTGCTACTCTGTTTGTGAGCTTTAAACCTTATGAACTTATTCGGTGTTTTGCTATTAGTTGATTTGTATTATGCATTACGTACTGTGATAAAAATAAACATGCTCACAGCTCACAGATCAAAGAAACTTCTTTTTTTTTTGCATAGTCCATGAAAGAAATCTTATGTCACCTGTAGACTTTAAGCAAATAAATTGGTATTCAAAACTAAAAATTAGAAAATGTGAAAATGAAAAGTGTTTACCTTTACCTGCACGCATAAATTTTGTAAACTGTCTTACCTTATAGATGGTACTCAAGCACTGTTAATTAATTACACAATAATTTGGTTAAAAATGAAAAACGTTTGTATTGTTTGTTTTATATAGATACCCCCAAAATGATACTCAAGGAATTCCGGATTCCCTTACCACTAACCGTTGAAGAGTACAGGATTGCACAGCTTTATATGATAGCCGTAAGACTTTTCTAGCACATGTTATAATTTGTAACAATATTATAATATAGACTGCAACATTATGTAATTTGTAATACAGTCATACAATGTATTGTACCTGGCTTTTAACAGAAAAAGAGTAGAGATGAATCATCTGGAACTGATTCAGGAGTTGAAATTCTTGTAAATGAACCGTATGAAAATGGACCAGGAGGACGTGGACAATATACTCACAAGATTTATCATCTAGGGGTAAGTTTTTAAGTTTTTGTGCTATTTTGTAATTTATAGCTTGTAAATTTTAACTGCTGTACACATAATATGTGTACGAAACATTAGAATCACATCAAACATTCAGTTTATTCGAAACAAGGACAGAAAATTTATAGTGAAACTTTATTTGAATATAGAGCCACCTTCCTACTTGGCTAAAAGGAATCCTTCCTAAAACTGCTCTCATGACAGAGGAAAAAGCTTGGAATGCATATCCGTATACTAAAACGGTTTTTACGTCACCTTTTCTTCAAAGATTTTTAGTTGAAATAGAAACTTATTATTTTCCTGATAGTGGAGAACAGGAAAATGTCTTCAAGCTCACCGGACCTGACCTGAGGAACAGAATTGTTGGTTAGTTCTAACACTATTATTATTATGATTTAATTAATTTTTGTTTGGTGTAGCCATTTGTTGTACCAGGTTATTATTGTTGTGCTCAAAATATTTTATTATTACCTATGTATAATATATATACTTGTATGTATATATAGATGAATGAGTATATATTATGTGTGTTGTGTGTTATCACATGCCTACCTATAATAACATATTGTCCCAAATGTGAGTCGAAATTGGGTGTATTGTGTACATTCGTAATACAAGATTAGTTGAATGAAGGCTAAAAATTATCCTGTTCATTTGTGATAGATGTAATTGACGTTGTGAAAGATCAGTTACATGGAGCAGATTACGTCATTGAAGAGGATCCAAGAGTATATGTCTCTCAAAAAACAGGAAGGGGGCCAATTACTAATGAAAATTGGATTGAAGAATACAAAGCGGAATGCAAGGTTAAAAACAATGCTATTGTACAACAGATCTATAAAACTGACATAATATTATCATTGTATTCAAGTTTAAATACATTAATATTTAACGGCAAATTTCTATATTATGCATTAATGTATGTATACTTTATACTTATATATATGGTGAATGGTGATCAATCATGAATCAAATAATGGCTTGAACAGTGAATCATGTTTTTTTTTCTTAAATTTTTCAGGGAGGGCGAGGTAAAAATGGAAAAGCAATCATGTGTGCTTATAAACTATGCAAGGTTGAATTTCACTTTTGGGGAATGCAAAGCAAGATTGAAAAATATATTCAAGATATTGGTAAGAGAATATTAGAGAATTGTTTTAACCTGTCATGTTCCACACATAAATTAGATATTAGTCTCATTTTTCATTTTTGTTATAGTCGCTCGACGTTGTGTTACGTGTTATGTAGCCTCCTATTTATATAAGTATATATATTTAATATTATTTATATAATATTACACATATATCACTTTGTGCATGATAA
>JAQGBH010003547.1:0-19527 GCA_034698265.1 Sminthurinus aureus
ATTGTTATATCATAAAACTGAATGAAAAACGTACCATTTGAATCGATACATATTATATTATATTACACATGTACACAACACATGAATAGGTAATAATATATGGAATGCATTATTATTCGTTGTAAAACTTATATACTAAAATGAAGTATATAATATATAAATTATGAAGAGAAAAGAAGCAAAGTATAGTATAATTCGATTCAAAACTCAACCCTGTTACATTTTTACCGAGAGATGTATCTATTTAAACGTATATAAAATACAATATATATATAATGTATAATAAGATGTCGAATATATTATACAAATCATGTTATCAATTTTTTTCTGAGAAATTCAAAACATAAAATGTAGTATTCAAAAAAAAAATATATCAATCAAAACCAATTACCAATTATCATGTTACATTGTTATATATGTAAATTGAAAAAACGAGAAAGATCAAATGTTTACTGTGTTATTAGTATTCTAAATGATCAGTAATTCTCAATTCTTGCGTACAGACAGATATATTTTGTATTAATTTATAATACGTTTACACATTATTAAACATTGTGTAGTAAAGTACAATATTATTGTTCTACAATATCTAACAAAAGGAAACATACATATGATATATCATTTACATTATATATTATTATTCTGTGTATCTCTTCCCTTAACAATATTTATTATGACTTATGACATAATATATTAAATATGGAGATATGGAGATATTGTGTGTACCATGAAATTATTATATACACATGGTATTTATATATATATATGTATAATATATGTGAGCGAAAAATTATGTGGGTCAGAGAGTTATAAAAAAAATATATATGTAAAAGTGAACTAAATTATATATATATATATATACATATATATATAGATTATTCTTATTACATTACTGTTATTTATATGCAGTTATTATAGTTGTTTAGAGAGTTAGAGGAAGCGAGAGAGTGAGGAAAAGTTATTATTAGTATCAAAAGGAGGAGACAAAACTGAGCAACAATATATATATATACATATATTATATTATACATGGTAAAAAAAATGAATGAAATCTTATATAAATTATATATATTATATATTTAAAGAAACATATATTATATACAGAAGGAAAAAAAGTTCACCACATATCATATCATCGTCATTACCGATTTACTGATTTTTAAGAACAAGTTATCTACTGTAAACGTAAAATATATAATATGTATGTATGTATAATATTTGACTGTGTGTGTATGAATATTTTGATGGTGAATGTCTGTATGTATGTATACAGAACGTATATTATATTAAATATGTATTTGTATCATACATAATATTTTACCACATCATAATATTATGCATGCAAACAACAAAACAACAAATCACAAGTTAAGATTTAAGTTAATTAGAGAGAAAGTGAATGAATGAAAAGGAGAGATTTTTTCTTTCTTCACACAGAAAGAATATCAAAAAAACCTAAAGGAAAATAACAATAAAGAAGATGAAGAGAAACAAAAATGCATTTGCATATATGCATTTTTTAATAGGATTTGTTATGATAATAATTGAGAATTATTACTATTATTATTGCTCTTATAAAAATAATCGAATGTTTTGTTTTATTGACAAAAATACTTACTTTACATATATTATTATATATAGTACTATGTACATTTATTATTATATTATATTTACATGATCTATGATTGTCTCAATCGTATTCGTATTTATTATGTTCTTATTATACTGTAGAGAAAAAAATGAAAAGAGGAGTGAGAAGAAAAAGCAGTCTCGTGTACCCTCCGTCAGTATACATATATATATTGATCACATATTATTTATGTATTATATACTTTTCCATATTTTTCTGCCCTAAAACTAAAATAATAAATCGAAAAGTCAAGGACAATGTATTATGAAGAAAAAACAACAATTAATTAAAAAGTATACATATATGTTTGTGTATGCATTGATATAGTATTTTTTTGTTATTCGTTATTTGTATTTTTCATTTATATCCATGTACTATAGTTTACTTGTAATATATTATACATACTACATTAACGTAGTATGATATCCACGTACAGTTAAATGTATGTGGATTTGTTTTATTTGATAAAATACATAATGGCATGCAAAGTAGATTATATTTTATTATATTGTTGTTGTTGTGTCATTGCGTAAAAAATATGTGTTGCATGCTTACACATTATATATATATATATATATTATATGTATCTATTTTCCGATACATGATGCATGCATATAATATATAGCTCATATATTATATTATGAACAATGTACACATTAATATTTTAAGAGAAAGTTAACAACAGAAATTTAAATTTTTCAATGCACAAGAGTAGTATAATAAATAAAAAATCACATGGGTACATTGTACATGTTTTGATAGAACGGTGTATTATAATAATATACATATTATGTCATACACTCAGTAGCGTAGCCAGCGGCAAAGGCCTGGTAGCCTACCAAAATTCTGAAAATTTTCAAAGAAATTAGTCAACTTCAGAGGTTTTCTGAGTAATTCCGAAGAAATTTGCACTAGATAAAATAGATTTTTAGCCGTAGGCCTATACTGAAAAATTTGCGCTGGCTCCACTACTGCATAATATATACACTCATAATATATGTACATAAATATTGTAGTCTCTCACATAATACATAATACATCCAAACAAGACTGTTGAGGGGTAAAAAGTATATGTATAGTTCCTTTTCACTTTTCACATTCAACAAAAGAACAAACTGAAAATATTATTTACACTAAAAACTAAAATATATCACACTCTTGTATTCATTCTGCAAGATGTAAGACATATAAGAACAAGGAATACACAGAATATAAAACAAGCATGAAATTTCTATAGACAAATATTGATGTAAAATTTTCACAAAATTGCATTTCACATTACACATCCATAGTCCAGATCTTTAGTTACAACTGAGACCGTTTCAGGCAGGAGTTTAGAATATATTGAAAAACTATTGTCCAATTCATTCAGTATCATAGTATAATAATATTATATATGTATACTTTTGAGTTCCTAACAGGTGTCTTGCAACTTACCCCACACGCTACACTTTCTCCCCACTTTCACTCATCTCTTCATAGAATGTCTGTAATCTGTATGTATGGTGTGCCTGTACGTATAATACGTGCTGTAGTGTTTCTATATATATATATGTTATTATTATATTTAAATACTCTTACTTGATAAAAGCTTTCAATTTCAGTACGTGTTTATTGTATATATAATCAGTGATACACAACTCATCGTTGTCGAGATTCGAGATGAACTATGTATGGTCCTTTTCTGAATCCTGGTCGATACTATGTATAATATTGTAGGATGTATATACGACAGTACAACATTTAATTGCTGTTAGTTGTTGTTGGTGGTATCATCATGATTTTATGAAGAAAAAGAGAAAACAATAGTAAAAATAATTTGTCGTTTTGTGCCTTCCTTACAAATAACAAAACAAAATCAAACCTTGGTAAAATCCCTTTACATGTAAACATACATATGATATTTCAGAAACATCATGTAAGCACATATATTATATATTATATTATTAAGACATACAAAATGTGCGTATGTACTGCAGTAAAAACGTATATTTAACTTGACAGTATTTACGAGAGAAAATGAATTATATTTCGTAAACCTCTACCTACTACCTATACTCCACGTTTAAGGATTCGATAAAAATATACACCAAACATAATATTACGGTATAATATATACATGATGGGTACATGTTGTATAAATTTCAAGAAAATTGTTCCAAAATATAAGTACAGAGTATTTAATAATTAAGTCGGTGGCGCAAAATAACTAAAAATTATATCATGTATGTGTGTGTGCATTTTCATATATTATAAGTTATAAGTAATACACTATTTAAAATATCTCTACATATTATATATTAGCATACTTACTTAACTGTATGTTGTATTAAACCAACAATGTGTGTATTTTGTATAATCATAATACAGAATATTCACATTGAGCACATCAAACGCCCTTTTACAAAGAAGTAATTAGTAGTTAAATACATATAGTATTCAAAATGAAAAACCCAACAAGTTTTCGACTTTTATCATTCTGAATATGGAATAAGGTGATACTACATACTTAATAATATAATATGACATTACATGTAAACATTACTTATGACCTAAGCAAAACAAAACTGCTGATAAAAAATGGTAAATGATGGTGATTTTAAAAAATGGAAATTTTCAGTGTTTTTATTCGGAAATTCGCATAGATATTAAAATGACAAATAAGAATACGTACGAGTAATACAAAAGTATATATAGGAGAAATGAAATGTATAACGTGTAACAAATAAGAACATAAAACGTAAAAAAATAATGCATGTATACATATGTTATTTAACTGGCTAAGTATATTTAATTGATAGTTCACTGATTTTACGTATATGTATAATATTCATGAGAGTTACCATAATATACATAGTAAAGCTTGTCCAAGATCAAACTTTGCACAGGTTCTGACAATTTTTCAAAATACACTACGCAATCCTGAGAGCTGCGCTTTTGGGCACATAAACTATAAATGCTTTTACAATAAACATGGAAAAAAATTAGCATCTAAAGACTCATAGTTTTTTCGTAATCAAACAAAACTTTTGAGATGTCTAGAAATATTTTGTACAGTTTTAAATTTCGACCAATTTTTTTAGTGAATATTTTGTTGCTGTTCTTGTACAGGTTTTTCTAAAACCTTGGCAGTACAGCCTGTAAGACTCACAAGTTTTGTCTACATAACAGTGATATCAGCTCCGATAGAAACGCAAAGGATAACCACAGATCGACAATTTTTTGAAACTACTCCAAAGCGTTTTTTCGCCGAAGAGTTACCATTTTCAAATTGAATTTGTGGGTCAACTGTGGTACCATAAGTTTAGAAAAATATAGCATTCGAGGTAGAAAAGTATGTACGTTTTAGCCGTGTAAACGGCATGTCCCCTAAATCCGGTTTGAATTTTATGAAAAACAAAAACGGACCAATTGTGAAAAGTTGCCAAATATTTGTTCTGTCCGGTTGAAGAAAGTTTTTCATAATGTTCCATGAGATGAAGAGCTGTTGGAATTCTTTTGGTACGGGTTTTGAAAACCTTCACCTTTCAGCTGATAAACCCGAGATTCTTACTAAAGTTTGAGCCGTAGTCTTCAAACTGTATCCGAAAGAAAATTGAAAGTTGGAAAATTGGAGTCAGTGAAACGGGTTTGAAAGTCGCTCTTTTTTAAGGCACTCACAGCCAACAGGCTAATTTCTTTAATTTTGTGCAAACAAGAAGAGTCATGCCTACTGAAAAATAATAAGACCTTGGGAAACCATGGCTTAGACTACCCAACACGAAAGACTTATCGAATAAGTCATTAAACTGAGAAAATTAATTTTATTGGCCGGTTTAAGAAAACACTCATCAGATTTTCCATTTAGGAGCTACAAAGAAGCCGTAAGGAGGATTGAAGGTACCAATCATCGACGTTTTAAAATAGTAAAAGATTTAAATCAATTCCGAAATTTTTGGATTAAAAACAAAAAATGATTCCAAGAAATCACTGTACAAAATATTTTTAGACATCTCAAACGTTTTGTTTGATTATGAAAAAACTACGAGTCGTTAGATGCTGAATTTTTTCCATGTTTATTGTAAAAGCATGTAGTTTATGTGCCCAAAAGGACAGCTCTCAGGATTGCGTAGTGTGTTGGGAAAAATTGTCTGAAGTTGTGCAAAGTTTGATGTTGGACAAGGTTTATTTTGACATTACTGTATTTCAAAGGAAATACTTATTCATGTATTCTTTCATATATTCGTCTGGACTTCCAGCTAACGTACGGAGTTCTTTTTGTAAATTCCTTGGACAGTCTTTTATGGAAATATTTAACACCATCCTGTTTAAAATTGTGTAAAGAAAATGTAAGACAAGATACAATTAATTAGAATTATTAGAGGGTAAATGAAAACGATGGATTTCGTAAGAATTCTCTCATTCTTTTTCAAGTAAACTTGGAAAATAGAATCAGTTTAGGGACCACGTCAATTGTAAATGAACAAGAGCACATTTACTTAGATGTACATAACACATAACAAACAATGAATTTTTGTAAAAGCTGAAGATTTTAAATGTTATGTATTATGTATAATATTCTCTTACCCTTTATGAATTTCATTGGGATTGATAACAAAAATATCCAGATAAACCTTTCGTTTACCACTTGAAATCTTTGTTTTCCTTTTTTTGCACACATTTTTGAGAAGATGAAGCAAATAACTTAACCTCAAAAGAGAATTCTCCATTATGTACAGTTGTTCCACTTGAATGCTACGTAAAATAACCTCGCTTTTGCCACGGAGAGTTTGAACTATTTTTCACAAATTTAAAAAAAACGTGGCTTACAAAATGTATTTTTACTTGCCCCACTATAATCACTAATTAATAATTAATATAAAAACATATGTTTGTTTTGAGTTTTGATGGCAAGAATTTTACTGTACTTACCATCACTAACAGTTAGACCGATCAACCTGGATTAACGCAAGCACGAAAAATAGAAGAAGAAATGAACCAAAGAAAAAAAAAAGGTTTTTATTAAATTTTCTGATGTACGAAACATGAGGTGAAAAAAGAAACGTCGTAGTAAACAATATATTATGTGAGTCCATACGATGTTAATGTACGCATACATAAAATATAACTTACAGGTTTATCAGAATAATTGTGACCATTACAACAAAGCCAAGGTAAATTATATGGCTTGACAGTGAAAGTCCAACTTTTGTCCCTTCTTCGTCATAAAAAGTGGTGTCATATTCTAATTCACCGACCATCATTATTATCACTCTGGAAAATGACTTTGGAAGTGTTTCAAATGGCTTCTCCTACATTAGAAGGAAATTGGACTTTGTTTAATGTATCATAAATCATAATGCGTATAACTTGATTTACAGCTTATAGATGCAGCTTTTTGTACAGGAAAAGCTACTCTTACACATGTTTTGGAAAAACTTGGAATATCATTCAGAAAAATCAAAAGCAAAATACACAAAACCAAGCAGCATAATAAATTTATTTTACCTGGTGAAACATAATTGAGAAGGAGATTGAAAACGCAATGATTAAAACCATATACGTCGCCATCATAGTGAAGAACGATTTTATAACCTATATATAAAAATTAAATACCCACACAATTAAATGTATTTTATGGATTCTAGAATTTACATATGTGTACAGAGTACAATGTACATTTCTCTGAATAGTTTATATTGGTTTTGTGGCAAACAGTGCAGTATTTTGATTTTGTACCTTTCCTAATATTTGTACGTATGGCCCCAGACCAGAAATGTTCCCTATTTGCATGAGTATGAGAGCCCAAGCCACGATTATGCTAAACTATGAGTGAGAAAAACAAACACATTTTCCATGAAATATAAAACGATGGAATTCTCTTTGTCAGCTACGGTATTTTTTTCACATGAGACTCACCGCTGCAACAGAGTAGTAGAAATCAGTGATATTGGTCTGAAAGGCTAGTGTTGACACCAGGACCATCAAGAAAATAAAAATGAGCTGAAAGATGTTCTCCACACTTTTCTAAACAAAAGAATAATAAATCCAACGGGAGTTTACAATTTACAAGGAAAGCTCAATTTTCAAGCTTAACTGAAACGTAAAACGAAATTATAAGGTACAAATTGGCTGTATGTTATATATTATATATTACCAAGTAGGCAAAAACGCCAGTGAAAAATTTCTCTCTTTGCCCCTCATTAGATTTTGTCCCATTAGAAAATAGATTCTTGACCAGAAAAGCTTCATAGATCTCTTTGAAAAAGAAGAACACGCCAATGATGAGAAATGCATACGCTTGGTAATTCAATGCCGGCGACAACGTGCATATCTGCTCATCTGTATTCAAAATTCAAAAAGACATCAAAGGTCAATGCACAGAAAAACTAGAGAGAAAATTTCAAGTTACCATAAAATTTAATATTGTTACGGCTCATCTACTGTAATAATAATTATTGTGTCCACACTCGTTTTAATTGCATGCAATATTACAAGTTACAACTACAACTAATTCTATCATACTTTGAAACACACTTGCAACAGTTGATATTAGTTTTTGTCCTGAATTCCAGTCTCCAAGTAAGTAACTGAAAATATTTTTTGAGTCGTCAGCTTCAGATGTCTCGTTGAGATGGGTTGAGTTAATTGTTGTCTCATTCTGTTCAGGGTGGGACTTTCTCTTGTGGATAGAATATGGACAATTCACTAAAAATATTTGTACGATGAAAAATGTATACCACAGATGTAGGATAATCTGCATGTGTATAGAAACAAAGAAACTGAATTAAAATTGAATCCATTATCAAAGCAATATTATACTCAAAGTAATTATTTTTGTATTGTATTATGTAAATGCTCAAAAAATTATTTACGTGACTGAGAATTGATAAGTAAAGCCACATTTTCATTTTCCCCCATTTGAAATCGAGAAAGGTCTTTACAATGACGTGGTGAAGGATAAGTTTGCTTGCATTTTTATTTTGATGGACTAATTTAGCCAACATTCCTGTTTCTGTATAGTGTCGGTTATAACATTGTTGTTGCCCAAGTCCAATAACTGTCCTATAGTCTATTTCTAATGTTAGTTTTCCATCGCTTAGATAGTTATTTGTTGTGGGTAAGGCACCATTCAAAATGTGGACAATGGCTTCAGGTGTTTTTACATACATCAAGTCTAGTGGTGTTATACCATCTTCACTTTCTACAAATAGATCACAGTGATACGTTTCATAGAGTACTTTTACAATCTCCACACACTCATTTTCAGCAGCTAAGTGAAGGACTGTGAGACCAGAGACGTCCACATGATTTATAAATTTGGCCAATTCCGACTGAATGTCTTCTGTATTTTCTTGAATATTCCATGGATTCATAAATTTGGATGATTCCAGTGATTGAATCTCAGTTGTAGAGTTTGCGGATGAACTTTCTGAAGAAGCGGATGAAGTTTCTGATTTTTGTGACACGTTCAACTTTGATTCTTTGATTAGTTTAGCTTGTCTCTCAATGAGTAAGTTTATACACTCCAACGCTATCTTTGAATTTTCTAAAAATTGTTACATTTTATTTTCAAAACAAAATAATTGTCACCATTATCATAATTATTGTTATGATAATTCATTCGTATAGTATACTAGTAAAATCTGCTGTGCATAATAATTAATAATATAATATATTATACATTATGCACACATCAAATATGCACACAAAATATTAAGTATATGCAAACAATGATATTTTAAAATTTAATTGATTTATTACTGCCTGCACCAACTGCAAAGTGCAAAGGAGTTCGTTTTGATCGTTCTTCATAAAAATACGGTTTAAATGCAAAAGTTTGAAGCAAACTTTTTAATCCATCCACATCCCCGTCAGCAGAAGCTCGAAGTACTTCCTGTTGAAATGTACTTTCAGTTATGTCTGAATCATCGGGACGAAGAGTGGGTGGTTGTGGAAGGGGATCTATGGAATCTAAATCAAACAAAATACAAAATAGTCGAATTTTAATGTATTTCTACTTTATACACGCACATTTGTACATTGCAATTGAATGGATCTGAAATGACAAAATGTAACAATTTTACACCTTTAACCGTAAACTTTGTGGGTATTAAAGGAATAGATGGAATGGATGGAATTTTTCTTATTGAAACTGATCTAACATTTCGTGCGTCACTATCACTGTCGTCATCATCAGCAAGAGAGACATGTGACCAATCTTTATGTGGAGATATACTTCTTCGAGCCTTATTCTTTGGAGGATTCAAACTGCCACCACTATCCTCCGTGTCAAACTTGGTCGCAGTCTTCACCGGCTTTATCTTAATATTTTCCTGGTTAAATGGACATTCTTTCCAAACTGAAAAGAAAGAGAGAATTTTCAGAATTTTGTTACAGAGCAGATAATTTTTGACTCTTCAATTTTCTCCAAATTTCATGAAAAAAGTAACAAAAATAACAATAAATAATTACTACGAATCTTGAGGATTTTAAGAGAAGCTTGAAGATTTTCATTGCCAGTTAGCTCCATTTTTAGGGACTCGATAATTCTGTCAATTTCATCAAAACTTTTCCTCGCAATCATGTAAAAAATTGCCTCTTTTTGCTGCTGCCGATGAGGCTTACTAACAATTGCAATTCTTTCATTCTCCGTTATCACATCTTGTATTTTAAGATTTTCGGCTACTTCCGGTGCGTTTTGTAGGGAACTCAGGAATCTTTCCCGTAAACCCAACATTTTGTCTCTGTACAGTTCGTCTAGTCTTTGTTTCACAGTTTCTGGATCTGACTCCATTTTTCAATACTTGTTGTCCCTGTTTTTAAAAAACTATATCACTAGAAATAAAAAACAAAATTCACTACACAAATGAAGCAGCTAAAAATTAACTGGATTCTACATGCATAAAGGACTTGATCCACACGCGAGAATGTTCTGTTTAGATGCTCACTAATGAATCACAACTTGACAATGTTTATAATTACATATTACATAGCACAAACTAAAACAGATATCTCCACAAAATATTGAGATATTTTATGAGCAACCACATGGAACTATGAACAATCCTCTCCTATTTAATCCAACAAGAGAATTGACAATTTTTTTGATGTTCTCGTGAATTTATTTAAATTAAATAACGTCGCGCTCCAACATTTAGTCAACAACTAACTACAAAAGTATGCTTCTACTGCACACACACACTGAGATATAAGAGCTGTATTCCTATAGATCCCCCTCCAGTCGAATTATCTACTGTGCCTAATACAAAACTAAAAGATAAAATACTTCTTCTCTATCTATCTAATAAATGCAAGTTAATGGGATGTAATGTAATAGAAAATCCTACACACACTTGACTAAATGTCCATAATGCATAAATACATACATGTGTAGCATTACGCAGTGTCAGAGCTTTGTGTTGGTTGTAGGGTGTAGGATGTTTCTATGCAGTCATCGTCATTATTAGTCATTTTACTAGTACAAAACTATACTCTAAACTTTATGTCTAGTTTATGCATGCATGTAAAATCATACACGTTGATATCTATGTACAACAACATAATAAGTAATATAACAACAACAAACAACGATGGTTTGCAAACGGGAGTGTGTGGGACGTAAGACGGCGAATACGAAATCGTTTAACTCATGTATGGATATATTATGTGTGTATATACTACACACTAAGCACACTAATATTATTATGTTGTAAACGGATATCTATTGAATACAAATACCAGGAATGTATTTCACATATGTGTGTATTATGATTTTCTTCTTGATGCTTTTGTAAAGAGTACATGCAGATGATAAGTTTTAATACATATACAGGTTCAAATGAAACGAGTTTTCAGTTAAAGGGATTTGAGATGAGTTTCTATCATCGCACCAGACACATATGTACATTTTTATACAACATGATATACTGTATACTGTGTTCAGTATATCAATTTTGAATATAAATATTACGCATGCAGATTGTCTGAATTATTAGAGAGACATGTGCATATAGATAAAAAATAAATACATTCATTTGTAACAAAAAGTGGGGATATGCAGAATGCAAAATGCAGAGTTTTACAGCTTGATTCAACCTGTGTTTTTGTATGTACATCACGTTGGTTGTTTATCGTAATCAAGAGAATTTGAATTTCAAGCATTCGATATTCAACTCATGTGTGCATTGTGCATCAAAGAGAGAAGTACTGAATAGTGAATACTGTAAAGGACAGACACAACACACATGTGTGTTGTGCACATACAATTCATTTGAGTTCCTCCAGATTGAAATGTATAATATATGGTGCAATGGTACATGGTGGACCCAGTGCAAATATTTGTTCACGTTTTAAGAGCTTCATTTTTACCTCTGTTACAATTTCAATGATTTATTTTTTGATACAAAATGCAAATTCAAATTTCAAATGATTCATTTTTTCCATTGAAAAAAATTATACAAGAGCAAAAAGGAGCTCATACGTTCATGTTTTTTTGTGTAAAACTTGATACACACTTGATTCAAGTCAAGTCATGAGGTAAGAGTAAGTAATCATCACGGTACAAATGCAGTTCATGTTATGTTTTCAAGTTTTTGGAATAAAACTGTAGAAATTTAAAGTTCTCCAGATGGAACATTTTGAGGGGATGAATAACCATGAGGCCTTGGGAAATTAGGTCTGCCATCGTCTTCAAAGGTTATTTTGTCAATACGTGCGATCCTGTTTCCAGATAAATTAGTACTATTTCCAGCATGGTAAATCTGTAAGTGCAATCCAATCATAAAGAGGTAAATACCTAAGATTCACATGATTTCAAAAACGATTTTCAGCGATTTTAAAAAAATTACATCAATTAATCCCCCAGTGTTCAATACACTAGAAAAACAGTACTTGAACTTTGCATAGAATTTATTATTATTAGTTCTTACCATCCAAATCTCGCTGCCGTCGGGTGACAATGTAAATCCACAATGTCCTGAAATGAAATTATTTTTGTTTTACCTAGTTTAACTTGTTATGAATGAATTAGAGGACGATGATTTGTAATTTTGATGCAAAAAAACAACTGAAACGGGTTTTTTCTATCTGTACCTGGACCATAAACGCTTTCTTCTTCATCTTTATGGAAAACCGACTCCTCTGGACCAAAATTCCAGTTTGAAGGAACCATTGGATCTTTATCAAATGGAACACTCATGTAGCTAATGGCGTAATTCTCACTCCAGGTGTCTCCTCCCGAAAACGCCAAGTAGGAAACACGTCGTTCGTTGTCATAAAAGAAATACGGTCCTACATATGTATATGTATAAATATAATATTTTTAGATTGCTATTCAGTAAATAGAATACTCTGTGTGTTGAGTGTTTCTGAAATACTTTCCCAATTTATATTTCAAATGTCATTTTTGTCACAATACAAGGGATGAAACTCAAACCTTCATTTTGACAACATTCCCATTCATTGACATTCTTGCGAAGCTTCAGATGTGATTCATCAACGAGTAAACCATTTTCGTTCAAAATTCGAGCAATCCAAAGCGCACCGTCCGTCACCCTTGATATTATAGTATAATACATAACATGCATTACATATATATAGTATATAACATTAGCTTAGGACACACTCTTTATTTTCCGAAAAAAAAATCAGTAGAAATTTTACCAAGTGAAGTAGACTTTTCCATCCCCGTGTTTTAGTATAGTTCCGTCGATCCCTCCCCGCTCCCAATTTTCCATTATTCTACACACGACAACAAACATTACCTTATAAAAGTGAAAGTTTCTTGTAGATTTTAAAAGATATTTTTCCAATAATTATGTTTATTTTAACATACGGGATAGCTTCACTCCACTCTCCTAGAAGATTCAAGGTATCTTTTGCTTTCAGGGCATAAACTCTGTGATCATCTCGTCTCATGGAAAAGTAAATGAATACTTCTCCGTACACTTCATGCATTTCCGACGCCTACAAGTTACAAGTATACAATATAGTATACATACATCATACATAAGCAATATTTTATGACAAGAGTTTATACGTATGAGAAATATTCTGCATAGGGAGGCAAAAAGTAGAAAAAGTAGAAAAAGTGGAAAAGACCAAGAAATTCTAGTTTTCTTGTCTTGTCTTACCCAAATATCACTTTCACCTTCTTGTGCTTTGTACACAACTTTACTTCCTGCATCTCTAAAATTTGACAGCTTTGAACTCTTGTAAACTGTTAATTCCTTTTCACCAGAAGTAGAAAGCGAAATGAAATAATTTACTTCATTTCCAATTTTTTGTCGGTAAACAGCAGGATCGGCTAAAAACAGTAAAATAGTCAGGATATTATGGTAGCAAAAAGCAAAGGGCCACTAGCTGGTTAGCTATTTCTACATTTTACTCTGTTGTGTATGCCAAAAGTAAATATAACAGAATGAAAACAAACAAAAAAACTGTATATTTTATGTATGTAAACATATTTAGTACAAATGCAGTGTGTAGTATGCAGTACGCAATAATACAACCTTATTTACCAGAGTTAAAGTCGAATATGGGGTTATTAAAAGTCTTTTGACCTCTTGTTATGTATAGTATTTGAAAAACTATTCCAATAAAAATGAGCAGCTTCATTTTAAAAAAAAATATTTATAGCACCACCGGTAAAAATGTTTGCCCGAAACAAACGAATGTAGAAGACTAAAATACCAAAACTATTTTTGGCCGTTGTAAATGATTTTGTGAATCGATCATCAATCACCAATCATTATTAGTATTATTCAAAATACTTGATCTCAAGTACCAACTAAAATTTATCTGTACTTTAATCCATACACCCATTTTCCAGTGACAGGTACTCTGATTAATGATTAGCATAATATGTATATATATATATATATATAACATACAAGTATAAACCCGTGTGGCCGCAGGCCACCAAAAAATTGGGTTTTGGTTCAAGTTTAAAACGAAACCCCAATTTTTTAAAGATCAACGGATTGACTTGACAATTTGCAGCCCTACTTTGAAAATTTACAAATCGCCCCCTTTCTTTTATCTTTTATTGAACAGATCGAAAAAAGTCTCAGTTTGTCAACTTTTTGCCCACTGGGTTTGATCGTCTCCTTCCCCAACTCCCTATGATTAATAAGACTGTCACTTTCAATTTAAAGCTCCTGAGATCTCTCTTCCCCTGAATTTCCTCTCTTAGCCCGTGCGTTTGTACGCAAAATAAAAATCTGATTTATGGGAATATGTGTACAATATACATAATACATAAGTTTAGGTTTCTATGGTTTTAAATTTTTGCTAACAGAGTGTTGATTATGCGTCAACAACTTTTCCGCCAAGCAAACATCTCTTTATTGTTTACTTTAGTTGTGTAACTCATAGAAACCGAATTATATGAAAATAGAAAGTTCATTTCTAAAGGCATAAAAGATCAATTCCCCTGGGGGAACCCTTCAAGGGGTCAAAGTCAACTTTTTATTAACGTGGGAGCTTACTTGACCCCTCAGAAGCTTATGTTTCAAATTTCAAGTCAATCGGTTGAGCCGTTTGGGCTCTAGATCGGTGAATACATACATATAGAAATGTAAAACCATTAGATTGATTATACAATACACATATCATTTCACATGATATCACACTTTGTAAAATATGTAACTACATTGTAAAACTTTTTATTATTTTTTCTTAGGATGACTGTGTAATCCACGAGTGTATTGTAGCAGATGGGACTACTTTAACAAAGGGTACAGAATTAAACCCATGGGTTTTAGTAAATGGAAAAGATCAAATTGGAATAGAGTATCCATGTGAAAAAGATGACAGAGATGATGACGAATCTTCTGATAATGACTCTTCTGATGAGGAAGTAGTTCGGAATTCTGACAGTGAAGCATCAGATAATCCTGAAAATGAAGATGATGATTTCAAAGGTAATATATTATGTAAATTCTTATAATATTATTGTATTTCATATTTCATTCCTTAAGTAATTTTAAACTTCTTGCTACATTTACTTCTACTTTTCACTACTATAGTTTAAAGTTGTTATACTGTTTGAGTCTAATATGTATGTTTGTTAATTAAATTTTACAGGGTTTAGAACAAAAGTTGTGGATAGTTTACATCGTGGTTTCCAAGAAAATGTAGCTACAGAAAATTTAGTTTTAGAAATCAATTCTTCAAAATTCGCTTATAACGTTACTATGAAAGATATTACTGTTGCAATCACAAAAGGTGTTCTTGGTTTGGCGAGCAAACTTAACCCGGAATTTCATGAGAGCTTTACCGCCAAACAGCAATGGGATAAAACTACAGAGGCCATCCTAAAATTCAAACCTCTTTTTGAACATTATGTAACATCAGGAGATGCACAAAACAATTTAGTCTCTGCAATTGAGGTATGTAATATGTAATATATCAGAAAACTTAAGAAGATATGTATTATGTATTTATATGCAGTATCAGTTTTGAGTGTGTACGTATTCCCTTTTAAAATAGTTATTGATTATGACTAAACGTGCTCATAAATTAAGAACGGAGAGAATTAAACTTGTTTGATTTTCATTTAATTTAATATTTTCAGGAATATGCTAATGATTACACACACTTTCGACCAATGCTTATGCGAACCTTGAAATTACTGTACGATGAAGACATTATATCTGAAAATTCTATACTAGAATGGCATAAAAATACATCTTTATATGAGGCTGGTGAAGAACTTCGAACTTTGGTACGTACAAACAACTATCATTCCAAAATTCAGCGTATATTATACAAAACTTTGCTTTCAAATATTTTCCGTGTATTTTGAATTTGAATTTTGATTTCTAATATTAAAATGTTTTCTTGTTATGGCATTTTTATAGGTGAATCCGTTTGTTGAATGGCTAAAAACAGCAGAGTCTGAAGATGATGATGATGAATAGAGACTGCAGTATATCGATACGAAAAGGACAAAAGGTACTCGAGATTTCTTTTTATCTATTATGCGCCGCACCATCCTAAGGTTTTTATGAATGAATTTCAATCATTTGCATTTGATTTTTCATCAAATGACCATAAATTGTGTACCAAAAATAGAAAGTAATAAGACACATTGGATTATATTTTTGTCTTTATCATTTGTTTAAAAATGCAATGGTTTTATTTCAGTGAATTCAATATCAGCATAATATGTTACGTAAAATGGCTGTCTTTTCGTCAATAATTATTTTCTAAATAACAACGTAAATCTAAGGTTTTTTGGTATAAATTATATTTAACAAAATTTATGTACAATCAATAACATGATAACTTATGTAATAATCTATTCTTTGCATTGTCCTGTCTTATTTTAACATGGCCTACATGCTACATGCATATCATAACATAAAACATAATATAATGCAAACATATAATTAATGTTTGTTTGTGTCACAGTTTTGCAATAAAATATTTGTACTTCAAGTTTCCAACGTTCAATGAACAACATTTTAAACGATGGTGGTTTAAAAAAACATCACAGATATGTATTGGGTTGAGGGTCTTCTCGCTCAGCAAGATCTTCATACTCAATTTGATACATTTCATTCAAACATACGAAATAACAATTTAAATGGCCTTTTCCTTTTACCCATCGTAATCCTCGAAATTGACATTTCACTCCTTTTTGCATCAGCAGTTTGGCACTAGGTTCCGTAACCTACAAATATATATATAGTGATATGCAAAACTTTATATTATAGTTGTGAATGTTCAATCATGATTACAAATAGTACAAGTTATGTATTTACTACATATCTACAAAATTTATTGTGTAAACGAATAATTCCAAAATAGAATAATATAGTCATTTAGTCTTTAGTCCTTTAGTATATAGTTTTTTGCAAGTAGAAAGTAATAATATAATATAATATATATAATATTACTTGAATTTTGCCTAATTCTCCAGTCGAATCCATCCTAGAAGCTATAGATGTTTTTTCAGGAAACAAAAAAATGTATCAAAATAATGAAGTTTATAAAACAATGAAAGACAAAAAATACAACTCTTGATACTCGTACTAACCTAGATTTACAGTATCTCCCCAAATGTCATAGAGTGGTTTCTTTGACCCAATGACACCAGCTATAACTGGCCCAGTATCAAGACCTGAAAAAATGTAAAGTAAAGAGTGTATGCCCAAATGAATGACAAGTATTCACAGTTGAATTAGTTAGTAACCAAGTTATTCATTTGTTCTATTGTGTTATTTACCCACACGAAGTTGAAAATCTTGGAAGGCATCTTTATTGATTCCTTGTAATCTTGTCATCATTGACGATGCAAATTTTACTAACGTTAGTAGATTACGACGTCTTTTTGTTAAATTTTCAGTATCTGATTGTTCTGATTGTGCATGATAAAATTGAGGTGGAACATAACTGCATAGAAATAGGGGAAAAAATAGACTTTTTTAGCACTCCTATCGTGGCTATAGGAGAAGCATTTTGATTTTTTTTCTGTTTTTTTTTTTAAACTTACTCTGAAGCAACCGATGCAGTAGATGTTCGACCAGCATCTCTCACTTCCAATCCTGCGGCAGCCATGTATGTGCTGCCTATCACTTTAATCTTTTCGACTTCTTCGAATTCTACAAGTGCCTGGATAGAATATAAAATAGATAATATTATTATACATGTTAAAATGTTGAGAGTAACATGTGCGATTTGATTAAGAATGAAAGCAAACACAATTTGGCTTTTGTGTCCTCTATCGTACTAATATATTTTGCTCACTTGATCGAATTCTACAATAATCTCATTTAAGAGTTGTAGACACTTTATGCCATGGTCATTCAGATCGTTTTCCGCATAAAAGTCCATAAAATTAGGTATGGAGGCGAACATGACGGAGATATTTTGATAACTTCTATTATGTCCTTCACTACTCCTGTTTGGATCCATATAAATTTTGGCTATTTGAAGTGGAAGGATATTTTGTATGAGTATTGTATTGATTTCGTGTGTTAGCTGTGCCTCTCTATGCTCTTCCGTTAACTTTTTCTTCCATATAAAATCAAGACGATTTATGTATTCCATCTGATAATTCGTAAAAACAAACAAACAAAATATACACACGTGTGTTATAAAACTCTAAAGTTTACCAATTCACCGTAGAAAATAGTACTTGACTGAGGTTAACTTTTAGTTGTTGTACATATAGTTTATTCTTATCTCCCTACCTGACGATCCATAAAGTGTAAGTAAAGCACAATTTTCACCAAGTAAATCACATGAGAATATACTGCTGGCAACGCTGGTCCAGCTCCAAAATGGTCCTATAGAATCATAATACGTCGTGTATGTTATGTATCAACATCAACTTTCAAATGAGACATGTATAGACAAAATAAGAATGATTTTTACTTAAAAGTTAAAACTTACGTCAAACACATTTTTTCGAAAATGAAACATGGTCAAACTATAAATAACTAGTGAGATTATGCTGAAACCAATTACAAGTAAATTTACAATGGTTAGCGTACTGATTTATTTTTGTATTAAATACAACTCTGTAATGTGTCTATACATTATAAATTTTAGTTTAAGAAATAAGCTTACCACAGGAGTAGCTTAAGTAGATAGTTAATACGGAAAAAGCCGTTGACAAGTAAAAAGGCAAGGGCACAGGAGTATGTAAAGTACCAAGGAGATTGACAATTTCCTGGCGAGATCGGAGTATTTGATGCTTCTTCGGTTTCCGCATCACATTCTACCTAATTGTAGTTTTGTGCAAAAGATTTTAGTTTTTTCACCACAATAGTAATAGTAATTATTTTCGTAGTTTCATGTATAATATTTACTACTATGTATTATGTATAATATAATGGACATAATATATATATAATCAGTTTAATTCATGGAAGAATAATATATTATTAGTATATTGTTACTAATTA
>JAQGBH010003548.1:0-19524 GCA_034698265.1 Sminthurinus aureus
ATAATTTACTACGTTTTTTTCAAAAGTGTGGGACTTTATCGCCTCTTAGCGGTTTTAGGTCAATTTGAGGGTGCTGAGTTCGAAAAAACATGAGCAACACCGAGTCGTCAACTTTAAATCGGTCAAAATGGCGAAAAACGGCCTTTGGGCCTCTTTAACTAGTCTCTATATAATTTACTACGTTTTTTTCAAAAGTGTGGGACTTTATCGCCTCTTAGCGGTTTTAGGTCAATTTGAGGGTGCTGAAAATTGCCGCTCCGCGGCAGGAGGTTGCGGTTTTGGAGTTTGTTTATAGACGGGGATTTATGTTGCTGAGTCGCCGACAAAATAAAAATTATTACAAAGCATTTTTGTAAATGTTTGTTAATTGGATTGTGCTTCTGTTTAGTACATATTTTTATGCTGTATGCTGTATACGTTTGTTTGTTTTGGGGTTTTGTGCTATTGTGTATAGTTTAACGGTTTCGAAATCTATATTTGTAATATTATGAATCAGTAATGTATTATTGAAGATGGGTTACTTTGAAAATAGTTGTATGCATATGTGCTGGTTATAAGGGTGATATTGCTCATGGATTAAAATCAGCAAACGCGCCGCGGGCCAAGTTCGCGCGAAGCGCGTGCTTGTTTGCAGTTACATTCAACATTTTTTGTTGTTGTATTGTGTCCCTTCCTCATTTATTTGTACATTTTTGTAAATCAAAACTACAAAGCTACGCATCAGAAACATATGCTATATTACCTAATTACTACACTATACAATGGAATTCAATTTGTTCCGTAAAAAATCATTTCATGCTGCCGTGAATGCGCTGCGGACGACAGCCCCTGTTAGGTAACTATAAATTTCCACAGTTTTAGTACTTTGTGTATGTAAAATGTGTTATGAACATTAACGCTTTTCATTTAACCAATCCTTTATCATAATACATGTATTACATGTGTCATGTGCAATAATATAAGTATACGTGAATTTAATTTTTAGTCATCATCCCTCAAAGCCTACATGCTACTATAATGTGTTTACAAAACCAAACTTGATACTGTGTGTGTTGAATGTTGAAGTTTGAAAAGAACCATTTACAAAAACGACAAATTGAAAACTCAGAATTTTCCAGGAAATACCAAAACGCGAAGTATTCTCATCTGTTTATCACAATTTATAACCCAAAATATTTTTTGAACAAAAGTAGATAAAAAATATAAAGAACGTACATGATGCATGTTACGTATATTATACAACTCATGACTCATGAATCACTAATATACTGTACTAATTAAGAGCTGAAATCACAATCTTGTATGCTATCTCGAATTTCTCATAATTTGTTTTACTTGGAAGCCAACATTGGCAATCATCAATCCAATTACTAGTGTATCACAATGCTAAATGGCATCTACATTTGATATTTGTAAAAAATAAGACAAATAATCTTTACAGCAGTGTAAAAAAAAGTCTGAAAAATTTAAGACGTCCTAAAAATGCCCAAGAAACGTAAGCCTACATACAAAACATACTATTACGTAATGAATTTGACTCTTTATCAACACGGATTGAACATTGACGTAAGATATAGACCCAAGAACACATGAACTAGGTAGTACCGAGCCAGAACTAACAGAATTAATCCTCAGTAACGCGCAACTGTTCATTGTTCAGTGTAACTGGAAACGGAAGTCGTATAAGAGGGGATGAAAAGTAGTTTTCCTCCTCAAAAATTCTCAACTCTTCACACGATACATACATAATGTATAGTACAAATGTACACCTGATGAATTACATTAGAAATTTATTATACCTGACGTGGTATACTGACCACAGCTTCTTGGTGTGATGTATTATGTGTACAAGTGTAGCATGTTACATCAGAAATCAGAACTAAAAGAGCAGAGTATGGTGCAGAAAAACACGATGAAGAACGGTATCTACTTCTGTGTATTTCACTATTCATCAATTATGTGTACACACAACAAACTGTCCTTTAGTTTCCTTTTCCACTCTCTCTGTCCCTACATACTACATGCAATCTACATTCTACATATTTTATACAACTTCTAACGTATAAAACTACATTGTACAATATATTATATCATATGTGCATCTCACCTCTAAACACTAAACCTCTGATATTAAAGATGGACCATCCACCATCCACACGCAACCTTTTCTCCTCTTCCGTTTTTCAATCTCATACGTATAAAATATAGTCACAGATTATGTATTATACATACTATACTACTACTTCTGCAATATGTATTCTGTAATGTATAGTGCATAGTACTCAATACTTCCATTTCGTTATTCCACATACAACTCAAGAGGGAGAAACTACTTAAAGGAGCTGTGATATGTAAAGTCTGAGTAACTTGGAAAAAGTTGTAGCCGGGTATTACGTACTACATATAGTACAATACATCACCAGTACATAAAAGTCAGTCCATTTCTTGTGGTTCACTCTTTAGGGAATATACATTTTCTTTAGGTAATTTACTTTCTTTTTTGTAGCAGGGTCGGCATTTTCTTTATTTATTTCCTTCCTATAATTTGACTGTTCCTCCCTAAAGACTCGGAATTCTTCATCAACATGTTACACATTAGTTCCATTCATTATTCATGTAAGGTTTCCTGACATTTTTCATCGAGAAAATAAACCGATCCGTATAGATTCAATATTACACAATGTATTTTTGTGGTGTTTAGCATGGCATGTTACAAATTATAAAAAAATCATTTATTGATAGATACCTTAAAATTGTATTATAACTATTGTTAGTGTTATTATGTTTTATGGACGGGTGAAAGTATAGAAAGAAGTATAGAAAGAGCCGACGGTTATTTTGTTACACAATGTGTGTATTAGTCGTTGTTAGAAAAAAAAACGAGAAATAGCAGAGTCTTGGTAAGTTAGTGATGATGGTATAATTTGCCAAAAACTATCGCCGATTCTTCATTTAGTATGACATAAATTATCATCATTGTAAATTGTAATATATTCCTATTTCCTATACAAAAAGTTAATCACGGACACCTTATACATAACTCAAAACATTTATCATAACTCTAATATAAAGCTGTACAGCCATTGACACATGAAACATGGTATTTTAGAGCTTCTCCACTCCCGAATTGAATTGACTTCTGAATTGAGCTGGCATTTAAATGCCATATAATGTGTAACAATAAGCGATTCGGTATAAATTCTCCCATTAGGAAAGAAGAAATTCTTAGGAAACTATAGGCTTCATATAGAAACTTTTCACCATGCAGTATCGCCCATAATTTCCACAATTCCTCATTTACCTCTATTTGTACTTCTATCTAAATTAAAATAAATGGTGAAATTTTTGACAAATTCTGAGAGATTCGCTCCACATAATTATTAGTGATGGGGAACAAGAATCTTTAGTTTATTGCAGTATCATATTCTAGATATTCTCTCCCTCGTTCTCTGTTACGATGTATATTGTACATAGTAAACATTCACTTGTTTAAACTAATTTTGATATGATTTACGCTTATACGAACTACTGTCAAATTACATGTTACTAAAAGTACTTAATAACACATGTTTTTCTGGATAGTGGCTGTGTATACTGTATATATATCCATAATATAGTTTATATAGTTGTATATACCTGTACCAAGTACAAACTAAGAAAGCATAATCTATCCTTCATTTTTTCAACATCCATTATTTTAATGATAATTGAAAGTTTCATATCCTGTTCGTCGTTCTCTATATCGCAGTGTAAGAAGCCATGATAAGCTATTGTCAAACGCGTATTTTAGAGTAGATAGTTTGCAATGTAAGATATTCTCTGCTACATACATATGCATAATGTACCAGTATTATGTTTTAATAGTTTGCACACTTTCATCTATAATAAAATGAACACTATAATGTTCATTTTATTTGAGCACATTGGTATTGTATATTATATATTATTTATTATATAAATCGTTAGCTTTCAAGTGCATAATACATTATGCTCACTTTGAAGTTCAAAGTTGAACCCTCGATTTGACTTTTATAATAAACCATAAAATTATACATAAAATATTAAATCCTATATTATTATACATGTAAACATCATGAATAATGAATAAGATAACTGGAGTAAGTAAACACAAGAACGCTTTCGGTGATTTTCGTTCCCAACGTTTTATCGATTCACTCACACCGAATAGATGCAAAAAGTCACGGCAGTGTAGTCTTACACTGTGGAAGTAAGTATATCAGATCATTCTGAGTTCCAGCTCTATAGATATACGTACACCGTACACATGGAAAATACATGGTTTTGTGTTAAACCTATTCCACGTGCACGTTGTTGTACAAGCACAGAGCTGAGAAGTTTTACATGAAAACCCTTCTTCAAACGATATATTCTACAGATCTCTGCTCTCCTAAACAAATGAATGTTGTGTATATTTTATCCTTGTTCATGAATTTCCTCCGAAAAGGCCAAAAGTAGTGACAGGATGAAGAGTTGAAGATCAAAGTTATAGCCTTGAGCTAATTCAGATCATTATAATTCTTATCATTATAGCTATACCGTTTTTATTTCAAAAGTCAGTGTATTTGGGATATTTTTTTCATTTTTATATAGCTTTTAGTAATCACATCAATAAACAAACATGAGTATACAGTTGTAGAAAAACAAATAATTAGTTAACACTTTTGAGCCTAAAATGTGCATGTGTAATTTTTATGAGGATATAGTGATAGTCAAGGAAGGAAAGAAAACATTGAAAATGAACACTATAAAATTGCATAATGTCAACTGGAAAAATGAACAGTTTATTCCTGCAAGTTTAATCGTGATCTATAGAGGGCGAGGATAGATTCTATGCACAATGTACATTGTATATATATTACCTATAGCTTACTGTGTCTTTTTCTGCTTTGTATGTGAATGCATAATGCACATGTATGCATTACTTTGGATAATTATGGGAAACTGACTATTGCTTGATTTTTAAAACATATGCATAAGATATAAGATAGATGTGCTTTGTAGACAGTAAACTAGGTACCACTGAGGTTGCTGTGTAGGAGTAACACAGCGTGCAACATGGTCTTTATATACACAATACACATTGTACACTCTGATATAACTCTGATACAGGTACTGGTACTTTTAACAATAAGAGCCATTTTTTGTATAAAGGGAGTTCAACCATGGCTGTTGTGATAATATGAAATATGAAGCTCACTGCATCATAGTTCCTGTATCTAAATAGCTACACTCATTTGCAGGTAGATTTTTTATGTTCGTTCTTTTTACTGCACAAAGTGAGTATCACACATTGTACAGAAGGGTAATATTTTGAATTTTGAATTAAATAACTGCAAATTTGGTATTTGCAATATGTATTACACTATGATTTGTAGCATTCATTATTCATAGCAAAATATTCACCATCAACAGAAGTAATAGCATAATATATTACTATGTGTATTTTTATACATAATATCTATCTACTATCCATCTTCCAACAAAAAAAAAACCAAGGTCTTACAGCCGATTCAGAAAACTCGGCCCACAGTCAGCGAAATAAAATCATCATGAAGATGAATGTACTTACTGGAAAAATATCTATTCTAAACTTTGAGAGCCCATAGCTCATAAAATATAAAATATACTTCATTGAATATATTAAAGTAGTACACCCCGAAAGATAAAAAATGTCTGCATTGTCGAGGTATTTGTAAAAAATTAATCAAAGCAAATTTTACAAAGGAAATGTGTCTAAACCAACAACAGCCCCAGACACTGTATAATGTACAGGAGACCTATTTATTTTTTTGCATGTCATATTTTCTGAGAATACTTCTGAGAATACTAATTGATTACAAAAAACAGTGTAATATACATATGTATTTCTTTTGCATCTCAAGTCTCGAGTTTATCACCACTAAACTAACACACAAAAGCAATAAAATTAGTCCATACTTAAACCAGAAGACAATATAATAATTATTTTACTAAAATAATAATTCGAATTCGAAATATGTATACATTGTCATTGTATTTTGTAGTTTTTCCAAACTACGGTTTTGATTCAAATTTAACATCTGTACATAGATATAACAGAGGATGAGAGAAACGAACAAGATATTGAAAATTAATTTGTATGGTAAAAGAATGTATGTATACATGTCTTTTATTTTTGTGTTGACTCATACATGTATGTATAGAATAATTTTTCAATGCTTCATTGTAAAATATATTATGACATATGATTATACGGATCCATACACACAAAACACATGGTGTAATATATGCAAGGCTGTTTGGTATCAATATATTGTATGGATCTATATAAAACCTAAATGATTTTTTATTGTAATTTTTTTCTTTTTTTCTTTCTTTTTATATACAATGTCTTTATAACGACTTCCTATTTCATTCGTTTTTGCTTTTCCACAAAAAATATGAATAGAAGTAGAGAGGTAATACGCTTGATTTAAAACACAGTAGACAATAATGTCATACTATATTTAAATGGCAAATGGGTTTTACAGATACACATGGCTTAAAAAAAAGTTTCATAGAAAAGAGTTGAAGTTGATATACATTGTGAGACAGACGGTCAGAGAATAAAAAACAGACAAAGGCAAAACGATAACACGGTATATGTATGTATGGAAGATACACACAAAATACAATGAATAATGATGGTGTGTACTGTATGTACTGTGTGTATGATGGCCCAAGTAGTCTCTTTCTGGTACTCTTATATGTATAAAATTATGTTTTGTGTGTTGTTGCTATGCGATTCTTACTTCTTAGACTAAGTACTGCAGTCGTAGTTTGAGCATTACAAAGTTAGTATGATAGACTGTATAATATATAAGTAAAAGTAGTAGGAATGCAGAATGTGTGTACATAAGTACATACTGAATAGGTATAACATTTTGGCATTGGGAATTTAGCAAAAAAAAAAAACCAAAAGTGTTCTTCTGCGCAGAGTGTTGGTAAACAGAAGGAAAAAAGGAAGAGAGCGAAAGCAAAAGATTATACTGTAATATATTATACACACTACTTACTTACACATGCTATAGTATTATACAAACTACACACTCGTAATATTATAAGTAAGTAAGAGAGCTCATTCTAGCAAGATTGAAATTAAAAGCTGAAAGCACAGAAGAGGAATGAAAAACTAGACAGTCAAATACAGAACATAATAATATTATAGATCCGCAAAGTTTTTCTTGTTTGTTCTCAATTCACAGTTCAATACATAATAAATATATATACATGATTGTATATTCGATCAACTACAAAACTACCTAACTACAGTATATAATAATTAATAATATAATGTGTACATTATAATATATTGACCATTTTATTACCAATATTACTGTTGTACTATACTGCCATTAAATAATAATTGTGCTGTCAGCAAGTATAATATCATACACATATAATATATATACACACTGATAAAAATGAAGAGTTATAATAATTACTGTAGTCTTGCTATTAGTTAACGTTGACGACAAAATTATAGCCGTAACTCACAATAATAGTCCCAAAATACAATTACAGCTATATCAGTTATCTAGCTTCTTTGTCTTTAGAATATAATTAGATTCAATTTGGATGAATTAGCCCTATGTATACTCTATACAATCTTTACACAGTACTTGCGTATAAAACTATATGGACGATTCATATTTAACGTTTCAAAAGTAATCAGTTATTGACCTTCCTTCTAATTGTCACATTTAGAATTATCCATGTATCTCTATATATGTACGTATTTATAATTTAAAAACCTCTAAAACACATTCATACATTGTCGTATTTTGAAAAACTTAACAAAATTCTAAAGTTCTGTGATTCTGCATACAATAGCCAATAATTGAGAGACGAACAATAGTCTTCTTTTTGTCTGTGTATTTTGAAAAAAAGTACATAAGAGGATATTTTAACTAAAAAAATGCATTTACTAAATGCAAGAGAAGAACACAACATGTTTAAATCTATAAACTCAAAAGACATGTTGTACTATCATAAAACATACAAGTACATTACTGCATAGCTATAGTATAAAATGCAGAGTGAATTAGTGTGTGACATTTAACATTTAACTAAATACATACACGCACAACTGGTTATATATTATATATTATTTTATTTTGTACATTCAACCAGGCAGTTGCCTATTATATATACCTTCTATCTTTGTCTATATGTACGCACTTGTATCCACAAGCCATGTGAGTGTGGATGGGCAATAGAATCATAACAACACACAACAAGCTCAGATGCAAAAATATCCTTGAGCAGAACACAACAACGCTCAGCTGTTCGCTTTGATTTTGGAACAAAATTTTCAATACGCAATAAATGTGATTTTTTACTATTAACTATTAGTTTAATGTGTGTAAAACTAGTCTGTGGTTTATTTTCTGTTTGAAATCAAGCAAAACTTAAACGTGTTTCTAGTGTACATTAAAAAAAGTGATCAAACAAGAAAACTTTGAGCATTTAGAATTTACAACATTTGATTTGTGTGTGTGTTACATAGTGTCAATTTGAACTCTAATTGATATGAAATATGAACCATGATATTTTAATTATTACTAGTTCAATTTAAATCATAAATAAAATACACTGTGCCTGGGGCCTGTGTGTAAAAAAGAAAAATAAATAAAGACCAAAAGTTAAAATAAGAATGAAATATTTTTGATCGCGTATCAAATGTGTGTTGGTTGTGAATTGTGAAAATGTTTTTACACTTGTTTTAAAGTAATCTATATTATGATAATTTTGTGTATTTTACGAGTATATAATGTACAATGTACAATAATTAAAAATACATAATCATTTTGTTTTCTCTTTGAAGATATCAGATATCAAATATCTGAGCTCTAAAAACTAAAAACTCTCTTCCTAAATATAAAATAATAATAACATTATATCCTGATCCATTAAATATCGTGTCTTTTTATATCTTCTTTAATTTCTGCTATATAGTTCTTTTGGCCCTTGTCTCTCTCTCTATCTCTCGTCGTCATTGTGTTCTACATTTTGTTGTTGTCAAGTTAAAATTAATCTTCAATTTTCTGCACGAAGAATCACCGACAACCGTAAACTTTTTAATGATCCATGTGAGGATCCACCAACCAACAACGCCACAAACTACCTAAAAGAAGAGTTACTTCAAACTGATCAAGAAATAAAATTTAATACTATATTGTATATAGGACAATTTAGAAAATCACAATAAAAAAGAACGAAAGAAAGAAGGATCTCGGTAGACAAAATAAAGGACAACCTCATGAAAAAAAAATCTAAATGAAAATTACACATATCATGTTCAGTTTTACAATCGTCGTTTAAACTGTTCTTGAGATTTGAGATTCTTCACGAGAAAATTATTATTATTGTCGTCAAAGAATTGAAAAACGTTTCCATTTAAACAATACAAACTCTCCTGATTAACGAATGTATTGAAAAGACAAAAGAAATAATAAAAGTTGCCTTATTTATTCATAATGCCAATTTATTCTCAAGATTGGCGGTCCCCCGGAGAATTATGGTATAATAATATCATTAATCAATGAAAAAATACATAGTATAATGTTATAGTAAATTACGTTTATAATTTGTATCAATATATTATACTGTCCGCTTGGATATGAAGTAAACCAATGTCATTTAAATTAAATGACTTTTTATTGAGATATTTTGATAAAATCAGTTTTGGCTTATTTTTCTTTATACAGGGTAAAAAATGGATCTGGCTGGGAAAGACTAAAAGTACTAAGATTTATTAGGTAAGCAGAATTAATTTAAATTTGATCTGATTTTTTTGATACCTTGTCACAATGATCACTGATCACTATAGATTCATGTTTTCAAGTAGTACATACATATTACATATTGTTTCAATTATTATTGGTTTAGTTAGAGAATTTGAGAATAAGCATGGCCATTAGTATTTGTTACAATAAATGTAATGGTATTAAAATGAGATTTTTATATCCAAATTGTTAGCAAGATGTGATTGTGCGCTTTAGTCTTTAGTGTTTGAGATAATATTTGATTCATCAATCTTTTACTTCAACCACATAGGTTTTTTTATTTTATTGTTGTTGGACTTCATCCAAAATACTTTTAACATTTAACTATGCTAATGACTTTTTAAATAAAATATTCTATAGGTACGGAGAGTAATAAGTAATAAGAAATAAGAATATTAAGTAAGGGGCACACACACACTTAATGCTAGTAAACACATAATACATAACTAAATCTCTTGAATACCGTAATCTACTAAAATGCACAATGTAATTTTATAATGATAATAAAAAAAACTACGAAATACTTCTTTGATTTTACATTTTAATAGTTGATGCAATACTGCATACTACCTATAGTTAAAGGCATCGTAAGTAGTAGCATTTTGTGTGTTATGTATTATAGTTGACTTGTGTACATACGTCAACTATATATCGAGTATCTAGGTAGTCATTATTTACTATACGTCTACTAGTAACAATGATGAGCTATAGAAATCTTGAAGAGCGAGTATAACGAATCGCAAATCATGAAAACCAGCAACAGGAACACACTTTATTTTGCTGTGTTGAGCATTGCACAACTTTTACTTTTATTTAATCTTTTACAATATTATAATACCTTTAGATGTGTAATATTCTTATTTATGAATGGCTGTGTGCGTAATATGTACTTTGAATACAAAGAGTACATATTGCAGATATTGCATATATATATGTACATTATACATATTCATACTTCAATACGTAATTATTTTGTATGTATAGTCTAGATATTGACACATACACACAAATTTTCACGTGTTCAAGTTTTGTTCTTTTAAATTTTGTGTACTACGTTGTACTTCAAGTATGATTTTGTATCATTTACTACATAAGCATTCTATATTTTATGAATAATTTTTCAGTGATTCAAATGAGAATAACGGTGGCCCAGGTCAAGAAGAACCAAATCAACCACACTGTAAAATCAACTTACGGCAGACACGTGAGGTATGTGTGTACACATAAATTTTGTTCAATACAAAATAGATAAAAAACCATAAAAAAGTATACACACACAACAGAACAAAAAATATGAAATATACCCTTGACTTCAAATTATAAAAACAAATACACACACACAAAATAAATATTTAGTGTTCCTGTCCCATAAACCTTTGTTGTAGATATTTGTAGAAATTTGTGTATATTACAGTAAAATGGATGGATGATTTGATTTTGTACGACTGCAAATGAGTACAGAAAAAACTTTTATACTTTACACATTTTAGAAGAAGAATGATAGAAATATCGCTCTAACACTCATCTTTCATTCAAAATTCTATCTTATGAATCTGAACTTAAAACTGATGAAATGGAATACTCATTTCATCATTATTATCACCATAAAGTCATGATATATTGATGTGTTTATAAGTTTTCAAAAGTATAAACATTTAACATTAGCGTTTTCAAATAGTTGTCGACAGAACTAATAATATTAATAGTAATAATAGTTATCTGTAAAGTGAAATTAAATGTCTTGTTTGAATTTTAGATCTCAGCGTGTAACACTCTCTCAGAAGCCCTGCAACTTCTTGACTTTCAAAATGCTCTACGTGATACCAGAAAATTTCACTATATTTGTGTAATCATTCGACTTCTCATCAGCAACCCGCTTCTCGGTGGAAATTCACAGCGACAGCTCATCAAACTATTGTTTCAAATTTGTGACCAGGTCAAATTAGGCTGGAGATATGACCTTTTACGAATCATCATTCATGAAATGCGGTTAGTTTTTTATGTTTATTTTTTATAAAAATATGCATGCATAACATCGTTATGCATACACAATGCTGATGGGTTATGGATTATACACATACATAAAGACACTGGATCTCAGGATTTGAATTTTGTACAGAATTGGCAAGACAAAACTTTATATTAATTTTTTCTTTTCCTGCATAGATTCACTTTTTTACCATGCTCACATAAAAATGCTATTTTTTTCACATAAAAATGCTATTTTTTACATCTCATCTTTCGACATCTCATTCTATATGTTGAAAGTTTTCACCAAGATAAAGCGTGTCCATTTTTTTTTGTCGGTTTCTTATATTCCTCTACTCTCAATATCCGTTGAACAATGATTGAGTGTCAGACTATGTTCATTGTCCTTTCCATTATTAAGTACAATTTCTGAAATTGTAAGTAGCAAGAAAGACACATAACTATTTTTAGAATTGAATTGATATGAAAAGGTTTCCACAGCAAGTTCTCTTTTATAATTTAAATTGACAAGTTACTTCTTTTTTGTGATTATATACATTCACTGTAATATATATTATGCCTCCCTGTCTCCTACAGGGAATGCAAATACATAAAACTCTTTTTGTTGTGCACACATGTATTGTGTATAACTTATATCCTTTCATTTTTTCTGCATAAAATATCTCAGTACACAAATGTATTCGAAATATTGTGAATTGTGAGTCAATTTGTTGGAAGCAATACACAAAATTTGGATTGGACTCAACGTTAATGGTATTTTAAAAATTTACATTCAAACTGATCCAAGCAAAAATGTCTCCTGTGTATTTAGTCAAGCTAATGCATAGAAAGAAAAAGTTCTAGCCTTGAGCAAAATTTTTGATACTCATTTCATAAAAAAAGACATTAGCCATGAGGGTTGCAGGTGTAATTTGTAGTATTTTACGTAATGTGTAATGTATAGCGTATACCTGCATCGTTTAATTGGATTGTTTTGTAAAAACAGAATGAAAAAGGATGCAAAACGTGGACTTTTCAAAATAACAAATAGAACGATTTGAAATTTTGTTGGTTGACTTATTGCAGCAAAACGTGTAGGTTTTGATTGATGAAAGTATTTTCACGAATGCATTTATAGCATTTATAGGTAACAATTAACAATCCAGTACAGAAAATTTTGTACTAATAACGTTTGAGAATTGCAAATAATACATTCTGGCATGAGTAAGTAGTCAGTATTCACGGAATCTATTTTAGATTCACTTTGCTTTTTGTATACTTGTGTATACAAAGGAGCTAAATGCATCCATGCAATCCTAAAGCTGCTACTACAAAGTACATGGTACTTAATACTTACTTAGTACTCTCGTATTCGAGTATTAGCTTTTTTTACTATTTAGTTTAATATACTTACACGTTACACATGTTAGATGAAGTTCATAATATTTTGGTTAGTCAGGCGTCAGACGTCATATTACAAATCCTGATAACTGAGAACCAGCGGAGAAACTGTTGAAGCATATAGCGTCATAATGTTTTGTAAAACTACATTGACTTTACTATTTCCTATTTCCAAACAAAGATTTATGCTGATGATAGCCTAATTTAAATAATAATAGCGACTATTTTTATGTACACAGGTGTATCATAATCATAATATTATTGTACTGATTTGATATAAAATATAAAAGCTTATTTCAATCTTTTTGATAAAGGTGTAACACGTTTAATTCCGTGTCAAAGACCTATGGATGTTTTGATCGGACGTGTTACATATGTAATATGTACACGATCGGTGTAAGAACTGAAAAACAGATGTACACTACAGTATGTGTGTGTAAACAACGACAGTTTGACCATGAAAAGGGTAAATCGAACTTCCGAATTCGAAATAGAAAATATGTTACATGAAACCATAATATTACGGTCAGTGATGTAAGGATACAAAGTAAATTTATATAAGATTTTTACATAATACGTTTTCTGGCTGTATTCAGTTTATTCGGTTAATGTCTCTTTCTTGAGTATGAGTTCTTGTATTATGTGTATATTACGCAAATATGTAATCGTAATAATTAATACTATAAATAGTATGTTCGTGTAAAAGAAAAGAACATTGTTCATGATTCTCTAATGATTTTTACCCTTGAACTTTGTTATGTATATACATTATGTAATATACGGTTTCACATGGGATTTGAGATGAAATAACTTTGATACTAGTAATGGCATTATAGCAATTTAACATGTGCGCAGTCGAACTGTAAGTGCAGTTTCTGGTGTTCAAAGCACTACTTGTTAGTTAGTAGTTACCATAATATTATAATACTGATATGATTAGTATTTGTTACTATGCACTGAACAAGTAAATGTATGATGCATAATCCTTGTACAGTATGTATATTTGTTGTGTTTGGTGTTTACTCATTAAACTTTTTAGTTAGTACATGTTTCATGTGTCAGTCTTCCTCTATCAATATATATGCAAAAAGTAGAAGCTGTGATATAATAATATATGATCCGAATTCAATATCTAACCATTTGAGGGAGCTGATGGAGAGACGCAGTTTTAGAAATGACATGTGAAATGTGTTTGTCGTAATAATAATTATCGTTGCGTTGTTGACAAAAAACACACCAGTAAATATATACACTGCACATGGTCATCAGCACATATCTGTGAATGTACATGAACTAAAAGTTTATTGTAGGTATAAATATAATAGACAGTTGTTGTGTTTTGATTATATAATTCACAAATGGAAACCGACTGCATGTTGCACGTAAACATGTGCACAATGCACACACAATTTGAATATGAGCTATTCAAATCATTGCAAATGGACCGTTATGTATAAGTAAAATAAGTAAAATTTTCTCTCAACGTAGCATCAGAGACATTAAATAAATATAATAGAGTCGTTCACTCACATGTCTCTATCCTATAATGTTGATGCACAAAAAGAGGAACAAACCTATCAACTTGTTTTAATATCAAGTTGAATAACCTATACTGATGAATGTATGTAATCTGAAACTCTGCTTTTCTAAATGTAGTAGAATTTTCATTCTCATATTCACGGACCAAAGTACAAAACTAGCATTTTATGCATGACTATTTATACATTAGAATTTCATGATATATATCGTTTCATTTAAGTTACACCTATTATTCATGTAATTTTTTTCTTTCTTTTTGAAAAAATAACAGGATCACGCTGAACTCCTATTGGGGTGGAAATTTAGGATCTGCTCAATTATGGAACGAAAATAGACTTCACATTGACAAAATTGAAGAGCTCATGGCTACTTATAGTGATGAGGTAAAAATATTTTTATACTTGGTGTGTATACATTATTACATAACCTCTATACTCTGTAATATAATATAAATTATGATCTAGTGCGAATTACGAATGATATCCTTAACAATAAATGAAATCCTTACTAATCAAATAAAAGAGTCCAAGTTGGTGATGGAAACAGAACAATAATGAGGCATTTTTTTTATACAGGCACCCAAGATTCCTATACAAGACTTCCCTGATGACATTATTCGTCTAATAGTTCTCAAATTGAGTAATGATAAGGATATAAAAAATCTTGCGGAAGCTGATGATATGCTTAAATTCCTCTTAAGTGAGAATCGAATTGTGTGGAAGAAATTGTGTTTATACCATTTCAGTCGAGAGAATATTATCAATACAGCTTTGAAACTTCAAAATAACAGCAACAGCAATCAACCATTTAGTCAAAACTACACATCCTCACTGGATTATTCTGCAAATTCAAATTCCAATGTTGATGGAAATAACTCGAATGAAAATGAAGAATCTGACAGCAATGAATCACAAGATCGTTGCGATCATAATAATCAAGAAGTAAGTGGGAATAATGAACATTGTAAAGAAATTATAGACTGGGAAAATATTTATAGACACCTAAAACGGAAGCATAATTTAAAGGAAGAATACGCTGAAAGTTTAAATTATTGTAAACCATGTAATGTTTTATTCTGGCCATCTTTTGGACATCCCTGTCTAGTGGGTACTTCCATTGATTTAGACAAAGAAGGGAAAGATAATTCCAATTTTCTTTTTGAAGTCAAACCAACGGATTTTATTTCTTTTTTCAGTCCATAGGTAAATCATAATAATAACTCAAAAACATTTTAAAATATAACAAGGGTTACAGGAAGATTTTACCTTCAAATCTATGTACCATGTATACAGTATATTATTATGATTTAAGGCTAACACTACAGAAGTTTAGTTTGGAATGTTATTACTTTTTACCATAAGAATATTACTTTTGTTGTTGTTGTTGTTATTTTATAAGAATATTTTAACTGATTGACAGATTATAAGCAAAAACCACGAATGACTGAAAACAAATTGTATATCATTCATTCCAAGGCACTTTTACTATGATCAAAGCCTTTTAGATTGTATTGTGATTTTTTCTTTATTAATTCTTTCTCTGGTAACTGATAATGATTATCATTAGACTTTTAAGTTGACTGCAGTTTATGATAATTTGTACGAACATGCTACAGTGTAATTCTATTGTGAATTCCCTTCATTTTTTCACAATGACACTTCTACATGTTCTAAGTGTGTGCAATTTTTTAGTTTGAACGTAAACCTTCACATTTTTTGTGCTATTGAAAATATATTATGACAATCGTTCAAAAGGTCAAAAAATATTCTCGAGAAGATTCAGTATATTATAGTAATTATTCTTAATTCTTAATACCTGACTCATCTGTATACATATTATATATAAACCTTGTAAGTATTCTAGTATAATGTTATAGAACGAAGTATAAGTCGCAAATCGAAAGTTATATATATATAAGTCTCGCATGTATGTATAAGATTTCCCCTTCATTATTGATTTTTTTTAAGTTCGTGATATTAATTTAAAGTTATTTTTACTTGATTCTTATTTTATTTCAAATAATGTTAGCTCTTTGTTAGGAAGAAATATTGCAATATTGTGTTGTTCATTTTTACGTTGCCTGATTACTGACGATTACCAATAATAATTGTATTTTATTTGTATGGATTATGGATAGACAGCTGTAGTATAGAGAAACATGTAACGTAAAAATGAGTTTATTTAAAACCGTAATCTCTTACAGTACTATATTATAATGGCAGTTCAAGCCAGGGCAGTTTTGTTTTCGTTTTAAAGTCGTTCAATAAATTCAATTACGATTTTCGTTTACATGTATTCGTCTACATTTCCTCCAATATTCTGTACCATACGATTAATAAATTAGTAATTAGTAGCATTTAAATTTTTAATGTATGATCTTAGTTGGATGTATGTTGAATATTGTGGCAGCACTTAGCTAGAAACCTTCTGTTTGCATGACATAAAACGATGCACGTACATTCTTACAAATCATAGGTGATGAGGGATTTCAATTATACAATGGAAATGTCATTAGAATGGAGTATGCAACTCAGATCCAATCTACTCATTTACCAAACTAATTGTAGAGCTTTAACATTCCTTAAGATATACATACACATTTTATTTAGAAATAGGTACTCATATATTATGACGACCCAATTCTACTCTCCCAGTATCCCAGTGCATGATATATTGCACAGTGTCCTTAAATTGAAGAACAAAGATTCAAATTACTTTGAAATACAAGAGTCTAAAATATCTATGCAATGTCTAATCTAATAATATTTAAAAAAAAAATGATTGTAAAAATATTCAATATTTTCATGGCTATATGGTAAATATAAAAGTAGTTATTATATTATTCGAAAACAATCAAGAAATTAAAATGTATGATAACTACACAAAATATTCTAAAATACTATTTTCAAATAATCTATGTATGAAAAAATAAATAAATAGATAGATGAATAATTATTGAAAAGATATCCTGCTATTACTCGTACGAAGTAGTTAAGTACTAACAATAAGTACAGGTATTTAGAAAACCATTGTAGCCTACCGATTGTAGAAATTTATGGAAAAATCTTACAACAATGATACGTAGATGTCTTTGCACTGATAATGATAATAGTAGTAATTATTATCGTAAATAATTGATAGCAAAATATTCCCTAAACAATACACTCTAGAAGTATATTGTATGAATGGAATTATAGTGAAAGTCTAGTCTGTATAAATCTTCAAACGAATATGTAAAATCGTATGTTTGTATTTACAGGACACTACAGGTGTTTCTCGAATGTAAATATACCGAAAATTGTTAATCGTTAAATTTGTTTTGTCTACCTAATTCTGCCTATATGTCTAAGGGTGACTTAGTGATAATTTACAGTAATGGTAATGTTAGAACTTTGAAAAAGGATGGAAAAAATAGGCAAAAGTGTGATGAACTTGTAAAGTGTAGTTGAATTATTACATAAAAAAATATTTAGTTTTTAGTTCAGCCGTAATACAAGACGACTATAGTCGACTGCTAAATATTTTGTCATCAGAAAAATGTAGTCACTACTCCTACTGTGTATGTCACTTACGTCAACAGGTGCATATTATATTATGTTGATTTACGACCCAATCAGTTATAATTACGGAGGTGACACATATTCAGAAGGTAATAATGTACTAAGAACGAGTCATCGAAATTAGGACTCCATGAACTATAGAAGTCATTGCTATTGCGGACTACTGAATATTATTTATCATAATTTTTATGTTCTGTACACCCCCCCCCCCCCCCATTTTGCCAAAATTTTGTAAGCGGATCTATAAGATCATGTGGACAATTCAATCGAGACCACAGCACAGTAATTATTAAAGACACAACCAATAACTATGAATAATATTAAAATAAAACGATGAATGTCACTGATATGTAATATGTACTACTACGACTTAAGGATTGAATTTTTACAAGAGTGTTTCTCTGTGTTGTTCTGTTTTACAAAATCGCAAAGCGAACGAATGGAATATATAAATAAAATGTGAAAACACAAAAATACGAAAGAAGATGAGAAATAAAACGAGTCACGAGTCCAATGTCCAGTGATTTCGATAACAATTATAGCAGGCTTGTATTCGTTGAGCATTACAGTTATTTACCGGTCTGCATTGTAATATTGTTGTATTGAATATTAGATGAATTTTTTTAACCTTGTTGTTTGTTGTTATATGCAAATAGGAAAAAAACCTAAACTTTCAACGCCGTCGTCCTAAAGTATGACACATTTGCAGTCTATGTTCTATGCAAATTACAAAATATTATGAAAATGTATATAACACATATAGTAAATGCAAACTACGAAAGAATGGGAAACCGAAAACGATATAAATGATAATACACAATATACATGAATGTATAAAAATAATACTGATTACTGATGAATGTGTAATAATATTAAATAAATGGTTACAAAAAAAAATGTATCGCTCGCTAAAACGAAAAAACGAAAAAATAAAGTTTGAAATAAAAACGTATAATTATATTCCTCGCAAAATGTACGTGTGAATGTGTGTTAATCACTTTTGATACAAATACATGATGCAGTTATTATTCCTATAAGGCAGCAAAACGAATGGAAGCAAGCACATTTTGTTTTACATGATTTTGCAGCTAGAAAATAAAAACACTTATATATGTAGAAAGTGCAAAGAAGTTTCAAGCACAGACTGAAGCAACCCGCATCAAAATTGTAAAGCCGTATTCGGGTGGGATAATACACTTGGTTTCAGCTGAAACTTTCGGCAGAATTTT